>VZTM01032113.1:71125-164036 GCA_013400555.1 Jacana jacana
TCTGGCGCCTGCCGGGGCTGCGAGCGGCGGGTGGCTACGGGCACGGCGGCGGCGAGGAAGAGGAGGAGTTGGCGGCGGCGAAGGAGAGCAGGTTAGCGGTCCTGCGTCCGTCCCGACACCCTCAGGCACCTCCCCGCCGACCGGGCGGCCCGTCCGGCGCGGCGGGAGGGAGTCGGCGTCCGGCGAGACCCCTCCGGAACCCAGAATACCGAATTTCGGGAGGCGAAACGCTGGCCGCGGTCAGCGAGCATCCCCTGTCGTTCCGAACCGCCCGAGTCGTGTGCCAGCGGGCTGAGTTAGTTCAGATAGTTTGGGTCTCTGGGGAGCACCCCAGCCTCGCATTAAATATGGCGTTAAGAGCTGCACGAATTTGCTTGTGAGTTGGGACCGGGGGTTACTTAGCTCTAGAACTGACCTCCTGATACATAAAGCATCTCTAAATCTTGTCATTTATAGCAGGAGGAACTTTACCAGTACTGTTACCGTACACATGATTCCGTTGATGCTTCAGTCATTTCTGCACTGTGTCCGTACCTCTTCTGTTAGCCCTGCAGTAAGCGCTGAACTTGCACTCCACACACGGATGGAGCTACCTCAGATTTCACAACTTTCACCATGACAGTCAGAATACCGCCAGTTGTTGGTGGGTCACTGCTGGCAGTACTGGCAAGCCACTGGCCACACCACTGCTGGCCCTCAGGTTTCCATCCCAGCCTTCCCTGGTGTCAGAGTCCAGCTGGAAGGTCTGTGGACTAGAGGGGCTTGGCCAGATGTCTCCACAGGTGACATTTCCACAGGCATTTCGGAGTCCCAGGCAAGGATCTTGATGAGCCAAATGGCTCATACAAGACCCATAACCCTTTTGGCCACATTACTGGGCTTCCTTGTTGTTTGCATAATGATTAGATGAGCACCCAAATAGAGTCAATCTAATTGAAATACTTTCAAAAAATCACACAGCTTTCCTCTTTCTCTCAGTTAAAGATTTGTTCTTGATTAGTTGATGCAGCAATATTACAGACCTCTCTTTCTTTGACAAAGAGGTAGCAAACAGCAGACTGGAGTAACAAGACTCCTTAGGTGAATGAAAGCAAAGTGCAGGTGATCTCTCTAAATGCATACAGTTTGGCAGGAATTCCTTCAGAACCCCTGCAGTTGTATAGCATGAAAAGTCCCTCTGACCTTTTTATATTCCTCCCAACAAAGATTAATGTGAAAAATCAGGGAGGTCCAATTTGTTATTCAGTAAGTGCAAAATGGGCTGTGTTATAGTTTTATTCAGGGTTGGAAGTAATGGGAAATAAAAGAAGCAAGCAAAAATGGGACCTATGATGACACAGTTCAACAGGGACTGGAAGGTGTCATCCTGTAGTTTACACCTGTCCAGTCATGATCCAGATGGCCTACCTTAGGTACCACGGAAATATTAGAGGAAAAAAGGCAGTATCTAACTTCATGTCTTAATTTACAGTTCTTATAACTGCTCTGGTCAGGCTACCAAATGAATACTGATTGGTTTGTTTTTCAGATCAGCCAAACTGTTAATGAGTGCTGGCAGCAGTGAAGAAGATATAGATGACATTATTGATGAAATCTGTAACGACAGCAGCTTTGCCAAAACACCTCTGGTGAGTAGGAGTCTGCAAAAATGCAGAACAGATGAGGTTCAGCAATGGAAAGAAAAGCACCATAAACTCAAACTAACACTAGCTGTAGGATAAACTTGGAAAATAAAGCGGAGAAGAAAATACAACCCTCCCATAGTGAGGAACAGGAGACACATAAAGAAATGGTGCTACCCAGGCAGTAACAGGCAATTAAAGGAAGTGCTAGTTCAAGATATAGTGTCAAGTATCACAGAGTCACAGAATGGTTGAGGTTGGAAGGGACCTCTGGAGATCATCTGGTCCAACCACTTGCTCAACCAGGGCTTCCCTAGTTGTGAGCAGTTTGTGCTCATTGCCTTTTGTCCTGGCACTGAGCACTACCCCTTCTTTACTCCTGCTGTCAAGTATTTACACACTTTGGGAAGATCCTCCTGGAGCCTTCTCTGCAGACTGAACAGGCTTCCCATCTAGAATCTGGAGTTCTCATATTCTAGAATTCAAATAACCTGTTTTATGTGCTGCAAATAACAAACTTTTCAAAGGCATTTCATCTTTTTCAATAGTAGAAGTCCTTGCTGTGTCCTCAGTAAACCAAAAGCTCAAAACCAAAAAGCCGAAATTTAAAAAAAAGCCTAAATTAAAACTGGGTAAAAGCATAACTATTAGGAAGAGGGCATAAAATACTAAGTCTTGATTGTAAAGTCAAAGTGGTCATGAATGGTTGAATTCCTTCAGGCAGAGCTGGGAATTCAGTGTGGGGAGAGAAGCCTCCTTCCTCATTCACCTGTTACTTCAGTAGCTTTTGTCTCAAAGAGCCTCACAGAAATACGAGCAGGAAAATTCCCGTTTTCTTAGCCCCTTTCTTCTGTGGCAGAGATTTTCCGGCTCCTGCTTATTAAATAAACCAGACACCTTGCTCTAATGCTGCTTTTTATTCTTTGATTGCTTTTCAAATAGAAATTGAAGTCTAACTCTGCAAGTCTCACACCTGAAAGCAATAGTGTTGTTGCACAGGCTCATAGGAAAAGGTAGGTAAAAATATTTTGGCTAGTTGAACATAGCTTGATTATAGCTTGCTGCTACTGTTTAATCTGTGTTGACATTAACTAAGAAAGAAACTGATCATTTCGAGAAGCATTCTTTTTAAAGGAAAACAAAGGTAAATACAAAGGTTATTTTGAAGAATTACTGATAGTCTTTCATATGACCAGAATTATTTATTATAAATTTATGAATTAAGTTATTGAACAAGAGCTTCCTTTGCCTTATGGGCATAACCATTTATCAAATGGTGCACTCTATGGTCCATATGTATTTGGTATAGAGTAGTTGTCGTACAGGGGTTTTTTAACACCTCGGTAATAGAAATTTTAAGCTTCCAATGTTAGTAAGCAATTGGTGCTTGCCTGTATTTAATAAGTATTATTGTAGAAATACCATACCATTAAACTAGGAGAAGCATTGTACTCCTTTCTCTAGAATGTTTTGCTATAATTTTTTTTACACAAAATCCACATAGATGCTGTCCAGTGTATCTGGGTGGAAGCTCTTCACCATGTGGCATAGGAACAAATATTTCAAAAAGGTAGGAAACATGAAAAAAAAATGTTCTACTTGCTTTTTCATGGTTTTTAATCACAGCTGTGTTTCTCTGGTGGTACAGAGTTCTGCAAATGAACTGGACAGGGACACCTTATATTTATCTAAACATATGGCTGACTGTGACTACAGTTGATGTACAGCTGGTCCCTTCCAGTCTCTCAGTTGTTGACCACTAAATCTTTTGTTCATTTGAGGAGTTGAAAGATGTGTGCACATGAGACACGAGGCTCTGAAGATCAAAACCCCATAGTTAAGGAAATCGCTGCTGTAGAGTGTTTCACTTTTTCCTGCCTCTCTTCAGCTTTCCATGTGACGCCATGTATGTCACTTAAATCAGTGGCTGGTTTAAATCATCCTGGGGCCTGAACTGAAAATAACCAGAGTACTTTGCAACTGCAGCTGAAATTAGTAGGAGAGGCGCTTTAAACATTTATCCCCAGCATCCTATAGAACATTATTACACTTCCACTTTGGACTTTTTGTAGTAACTATGCACTTGATGCATATTTGGATGCTGGTCAGGTGCCATAGCAGTGAGGAGGACCGAAGAGTATATATCAAGAGAATATCAGTTGATTTTATGTGTTCAGTGAGGTTAGGAACTTGTAAAAATAATACGTGATCTTACAGTTAAAAAACATACCGTAATCAAGGGGCCCAAGATGTAAAAAAAATTAAGATTACAGGGTAACCTTCTAGCATTTCTGAGTGAACACTGTACTTTAAAGCAGTTATGATGTTTGTAACTTCTCTGATTGTAGTAAGGTCCTGTAGCTTTTTGCTTTGTTTTTCCTTTTTTGACCAGAACGTGTGATCAGCTACGTTGTACTGCTTGTGACTTCCGTGTGTCGCTTTTCAATGACTACATCTGGGATCAGTCCTGTGATTATCTTTTTTTCAGGTATGTCTGAGGTGGATCTGGTAATTTTTTGGTAGTACAGTAAGTATTGCGTTACTGTGCTTTGGGGCTTGATAGGAATGGAAAAGATGGAAAGTCCTGAGGACTCCTGTTACCTAAAAAGGAGCATATGTGCAGCCTGCTCGGTGATCAGGTGGGAAAGTGCAGGGAGAGGGGTGCAACAACTGCTATAATCTGTTTTCACCTCTTCCCATTTCGTTCCCCTTCACTCTTCCTCTCTGCTTTTAAACATCCAAGTTTCATGAATTAAAAGGCATCTTCACTGCTGAAACAATGAGATGATGTGTGGGATGGGTTGGTTGGCTCTGGGGTGCCATTGCAGGATGCCTACAAAATGAGTGCAGACTGTTGGGCACATGCTCACCATACCTTCAGTCAGAGGCTGAGATTGTTTCAAGTCAGATTTTCTTTTTTCCAGTATCAAGTATTATGCTGTCATATTCAGTGAAAAGCAAATAGTTTGATTTCTTAACAGATTGCTTTTTTGAGGGAAGGTTTAGTTAAATGGAGGAGTGGGATTTTTGGTTTTGTGTTGTATTGTGATGTCTTTAATTATTTCAATTTATTTGAAGACTTAAGGACTTTGTATTTCCAGTGTCTCTAAAACTGTATCACTAAAACTTAGTGAAGGGTAGTGTGGTAAGCATACTGCTAATACAGACTTCGAATTTGGATTCCTTTCAGTTGGATAAAGTCTCTGTTTGCGGCCATTAACTAATAGCTAATGGCTGTGTTCAGAGTGTGTGCTTGGCCACCAGGGGGTGTGACAGCCGGAGTAGAGCAGTGATGGACAGATAACATCTCCTTTTCCACTGTTTTTCTTGTGTTAATTACATGTAAGGTTTTTTCTGTATTTTCCTTCCAGTTTCAAACTTTGTGTTTCTCTTTGAGTGCAAATCTTATTTTCCCATTATTTAAAACAGCATTAAAAATAGAGTGCTGCACTAGTTCCCTGCCATGACTTTGGTGGCTGAAAACGTTAAATAAAAGTATGATTCCTGTATTTACTCAAAGTAAAAAAAATCTAAATTATTTTGTTTCTGAGATCTTAAAATTAGTAAAAAAAAATTTAAAATACATAAATAGCATTAGTATCAGATACTTGTAACTGATTAAAATCTTTAATCTTTAGCAAGATAGTTATCTATTTATTTTGATTAACCTGAATTTTAAAAAGCAAACTTGAAGATTAAACATTTGCCTTCCATTAATAGGTGTCAGATCTGTTTTTCTAAAAATTCTTCCATTGATTTTTTGGTTTTTTTTATGTAACTGGGCTTGTTAATATTGCTTTTGAGCAATTCGGTGGCGAGTAATTGACGACCAGGAGGAGGTCATGAGAGCAGGGATAGTTAAAATGCTACATTTTCACTTGCTTTTTGAAACAGGTTTTTGTAATCTTGTAAAGCAATTGTTTTTGTAATTGCTGTGCTGATTTTTCATTTGTTGTGGTTGACACTAGCACAGGGGTTATGTGTGGTTTGATGTACATTCTTTCCTTTTATGGCCATTTCATTTCAGTTGCTTTAACAACCATCCTGAGCAACAGTCCCTGGTGAAAAGTTTAACTTGGAAGTTTTACCCATTCTGCATAGGGATTTTTACAGTAAGTTTGATAAAATAAACGCATTTGGGGATAATTTCTTAACAGGAGATTTACCTTTATCTGGGTTTCTTCCCAACTGTTTCTCTGGAGGCTGCTGCAGGGTCTCTAAACCCAACAGAGAATGTTGCTTGATCAATGTCAGTCTCCACTTGATCTGAGAATGTAGCATGTACCAAGACTGCTCTCAAGAAATGATTGTGTTCAAAACAGAATTTAAACATATCTCTGAATTCATTCCTGACAGTGCTACTCAAAAATATTCTTAAAAACTTTTCTGAATTGAAATGGCCTCATGAAAAGATTTTATTTAAAAAAAAAAAAAGAGAAACAAAGCATGATCCTAAACTGAATTCACTCTGTTGGCAGGAATAACATGCCTGAGCTCAGTAAACTGAGAGCAAAGATGATAAAGAAGAAAGGAGCACGAGCGTATGCCTGTCAGTGCAGCTGGAGATCCATCGGTGAACTCACTGACCTCCAAACAGAGCAGCAGCTTCGGTGGGTTTGTGGTAAACACACAGAATGAAGTCCCCTCCTGTGGTACCTACTTGTGTGGAAACAGGTCATAAACTCAGTTTGTTTCCCACGCGGTTTTCTGAGAACAGATGGAAACCTGAATCCTTAGATCTAGAAATAGATCATAACACCCAGACTCCAACCCAAAAATCTTTTTTTTTTTTTTTTAATTGTCGTGCAAGCAATATGGGGCGTTGAATTATTAGAAGAAACAGCCAATTTGGAGGCTTTCTGGAAGCTAAAGGAGGTTAAAGCTCATACTCCATAGCGTTAAAGAAAGGAAGAGGAAATTGACAGATCGAGGCACGGGGCAAAGCGCCTTGAGACTGTTCCTCCAACGTAGCAGAGAGCCCTGTTTCCCATGTCTGCAAAGTCTTGGACTCGAAATGGTGAGTTGGGATGCAGCCATGACACACAGGCGGCTGGATTTCTGCATGGAAAGGAATACTGCTCTTCTGCTTTGCTCGTAGCTGTTAATGAGCAAGTGGTTGTAGATCTCTTAAAAAATTACTGCAAGATCAGCTCTCACCTCAAAGGTTTCAGCACACCCCAAAACTTCACTTTCTTTTACCCACCAGTAGCCAAAAACTGCAGGTGCTGGAAAGTTCCTTACAGTTCCTACTGCTTTCTTCAAAGCATTTTCTGCTGACTAAAGGCTTTTACCATGATGAATTTCTTGGATCTCCCTTCAGCCTTCACTGCAAAACGTGGACAAGTTGTTGTGCAATTGTTAAATATTGTGCAATTTAAAAGAGATTCTGAAGAATATATGACTCTTCTATCAATATTTTCAAAGGAAAAAAGGCTCAAGCTTTTAACAGTGAGATAATATGTGTCCCCACTGACGTGCAAATTCTTTTCCGTTTCATTTAGCTTTCATTTCAGCTTCACTTCAAAATACTACATATTCAGAAAGTGTAACTGTCCTGTTTCAACACATTCCCTTCCCCCATTAACATCGTAAAACTACTCCCAGGATCATGTTACTTGGTGAATTGTCTTGATTACAGTTAATGTCACTATAGTTTATGAGCTCTTTCTTTTCATTATGTATAAATAACAGAGGAGATGGATTTGGGGTTTGGGCAGGCAGAGAGGAAGGAAAGGATTACCAGTCCTGGCAATTAGTACTTTGAAAAGTGTTTCAAAATGGGAAGTCTGTCAGTATTTTTGCTATGCAGCATGTGATACTGTACAGATAAATTCAAAATTACTTACTTTGTGCAATTCTATACAGAGCCATTTCTGGTTTTTGTGAAGTTTTGTTCATGGTCCTACACTGTACATTGTCAATCTGTTCTTTTTCTGAGCTGTTCTAAAACAATTGCATGGTCTTTCTTATAGAGATCATCTCTCAAAACTGTCACTTTGTACTCCTCTGAAAGAGCAGATCCCAGTAGTGACCAGAGGCATGGTTTACTCTGTGGCCTGCTGACCTCATCCCCTCCATAATTGTTTTTTTGGAAGGTGCAGAGGATCAGCAGTGTGCCTGGGATTGCTGGCAGTGCTTTGGTGCTCTGGAGTGCATGTTCCAGGGCCACATGCAGCCTTGCTGGTAGGTTCAAAGGTGAGATGACTTTGGAGAGGTACTGCTTGGCGTAATGGTATAGACATATTCATGTATTGTTTTCAATGCAATTGGTGCTTCAGGATGAAGTATCAGCTGCTACAGTCTAAAACTGCAGGTTCAGGAGACAGACCCAGTGACCAGTTGATTAATGCTCAATCAGCTCCTGGAAGAAGTTTACTTGCCTTTCTGTCCTATGTGAGGAGATAGCCCCCGTGTGGACTAAGCAGTAAGTGTTCCTGGCTTTTTTGTCCAGTGGGCATGAGCAATTTCCATTCCCAGAGAACATTAGCACTAATGGTAAGAGAAGAACCCAGGAGTAGTATGCAATTTATTAACAAGGCCTAGAAAAGAATAAACCTACTTTCCATTCTTCTTGAAGCAGAATGTATTTCAAGAAGTGCTGAGTTGCCTTGGCTTGCCCGTTCCAAGGTCATTTAAAACTGATGAGCAAGTAGCTCAGTAGGATGCTCTTATGGCTTGGATTTACACTGGAACTTGAGCCACAATGTAGGGGACAAGTTAGGCTGGCAACTTGTGAGCAGGAAACGGCAAATCCTAACACCCATCTCAGTTCATGAGACCAAGTGTTATGTGACTTGGAAAAGGAGTGTGTCTTCTGTACCCTGCTTTAAACAAACCAACAGAAATAGTCACCCCCTCTGGAACAGTTTGAACTACCAAGCAGGGGGAGCAAATTGTGCAGAAACAGAAGTTTAAAACATCTGTTCTGATGATTTTTGTGGCAAGAAGAAAGTCTGCAGCACTAAAAATGGGGAGGCCAGGAAAGAATTGAGACAAAAGGACTAAGTGTGTAGGAGAAGTAAAAAGTATTAACACCAATATCTATTGAAAACATTAGCCAGCATTTTTCCTAGGTCACCTTATACTTCAACTGCCATAGAATCACAGAATGGTTTGGGTTGAAATGGGCTGCTAAAGGTCATAGAGTCCAATCCCCCTGCTATGAGCACGGAGCAGGCTCAACTAGATCAGGTTGCTCAGAGCCCCATCCAACCTGACCTTGAATGTTTCCAGGATGAAGCATCTATCATCACTGTGGGAAACCTGTGCCAGGGTTTCACCACCCTCATTGTAGACATTTTCCTCCTTATATCTAGTCTAAATCTTCCCTCTTTTAGTTTAAAGCCATTGCCCCTTGTCCTGTTGCTACAGGCCTTGCTGAAAAGTTTGTCCCTGTCTTTCCTGTAAGCCCCCTTTAGGTACTGGAAGGACACAATAAGGTCTCCCCAGAGCTGCCTTTTCTCCAGGCTGAACAATCCCCTCTCTCAGCCTGTCCTCGTAGGAGAGGTGCTCCAGCTCTCTGATCATTTTTGTGGTCCTCCTCTGGACCCACTCCAATAGGTCCGTGACCTTCCTGTGCAGAGGGCTGCAGAGATGGACACAGTTCTCCAGGTGGAGTCTCAACAGAGCAGAACAGAGGGGCAGAATCACCTCCCTCAATGCGCTGAACCATGCTTCCTTTGATGCAGCCCAGGATACGGTTGGCCTTCTGGGCTATGAGTGCAAGTTACTGGCTCATGTCCAGCTTTTCATTCCCTAGAACCCCCCAAGTCCTTGGCAGGGCTGCTCTCAATCCTTCCATCCCCCACCTGTATTGGTACGAGGGGTGGCCCTAACCCAAGTGCAGGACTGTGCACTTGGCCTGTTTGTTGCCCTTTATGAGATGCACATGGGCCCACTCCTCTTGTTAGCCCCGAGAGTTATGAAAAGAGTTCACTTTCTGGATAGAAATTGTTGTCAGGCCGTTGTATCACTAGCGCCATTAAGACTCAACTCCAAGCACTGAAAATGTTAGAAGATCATCTTAATTGGTAAATGTAAGTGGAAAGCTGTGCATTCCCATGAAATCATTGTGTTCATTCAAGTGCAGTCAATTGTTTCTGGCCTTGGTCAGAATGGTGGGATACGACACCTCTTTGTCCAAGTAAAGTTTTAAACCAATGCAGAAATGGGGCTTATTGTATTGGTTTTCATTACAGAATTCAGCATATTTCCAGATCTGAGAATAGTTACAATGTCATTAAATAGAATTATTTTGTTGTAAATAAGAGTGGTATTAAGTATTTGATTTCCCTTCCTTTGCTTTCTCAGTTACATGTTACAAACCACTCCAAAGAATGTGAAGAAAGGTAAAATTAGAGCTTGAATGTTCATTTGATGAGTGTATGGTAAGATTGCACGAGATTTTCAAGGTGCAGCCCAGACCCTAAGTGGTATTTCGGTGTCAGTTATCTGAGATAGCAGGGATTATGTGAGGAATTTTGGTTAAGAATGCCATTCAGCTGTTGTCAAACGGAAGCGCTGGAGAGCAGTTCTGCTAAGTATAAATGTGACCGTTGTTTCCATCCAGGTTTTTTTTGCTCTGGAAGATATAATATCATTTCTGTTTGTGAAACAGGCAAGGTGAAAACTTGAGACTTTTGTTTGGCTTGAGTGATACACTTGGGAATTTTCTAGCCCGCGGCACTAGTCTGTAGCAGATCCCTCAAGAAAACAAAAGCCCCGAAGGGTGACAAAATGGGAATCCACACAAGAGCATTGACTTGGAGCTGTAGTCAGCGGTTTAATGTCATACCAGCTTTTCTAAATCAGTGCTTCTGGACAGGAATCCAATTCAGATGAACAGAATACAAGAGCTTCTCTTTATCACATTTTAATCTGCTGTTCTACCTGTATCTGACTTTTTTTAGCTACAAATCACGGAGGATGCCCAACTCAGATGCTGAATATAGCTGAGAAGAGTAATTATTAAGGATCTTGCCCTGCCATAAAATTTAACTTGCAGGAGCATAATAGCATTACATAGTGCAAGCTCTGCAGTGCATAAAATTGGATAAAGATTTTGTTTTCCCAAGCACCCATTGCAGATCTGGACGGAAGGTATTCTGCAAATGCCGGACACTGGAATCTGCTGCTTGTTGAAAGACAGCTCGCTTCTCTTGTGTCCTGACGTGAGTCTTTGGGTCATGTAACCAGGGTGTGTGGCAGACACACAGCAGGAGAGGAGCTCTGCTGCGAGCTGCGTAGGCAAAGTTTTTCTTACTGCCGGGCTCTTTTTGCACAAGACCTGACCAGTTCTGTCGCCGCGTGACGCCTGACAACCACAGACAGGCCAGCCTGGAGGGGGATGGAGCAAAGCAGCCTCAGGTGCTGCTCCTGTGTGAGGGACACAGATGCTGCCTGGGAGTTGGCACGCGTGCGCCCAGGAAAGTATTTTTTTCCCTGTCAACATTTCCATAAATAAAAAGTTGAAACAAATCTGAACTGTGTGTTGTGTAAATTCTCTTGTGTTGTTGCTATCCAAGAGAAGCCATCTGAAAATGAGGAAGGACCATGTTTTCCCGATCAGAAGGGGTCTGAAATGCCCTTAATTCAAAAAAGTCCTGCTGATAAGAAACAGTGAGTTCCGTTGTGTGTTTCCTCACATCTGTGGGGATGTAGCAAATACCTGAGAAGTAAATGAGCTTTAATATTCTAGAGCAGATAACATGAGGAGAGCACATTATGTAATGGAGAGCTTATAAAGGTGGATGAATTTACCATGTTTCTTGGATGTTTGCCTTGGATAAAAGATGGATCTGGTTGTTGTGGGAAGTGGCATATAAATTCCTTGCAGAGCGGGATGCTGGTACCTTTGTGTGTCAGTCACGGCAGGTTATCACTGGCATCGTACAGTACCCATCACTTAAAAGTGGGAGATAATCATGGAATCACAGAGTTGCTGTCCCCTGGATCTTGCTGTAGAAAACTGTTCTTAGTACCAGGAAGAAGTTGCTCTACGTATGGGAGTTGGAGCGAACTTTGTTTCTTCCTCATGAAGAAATGCAGGGTGGCATACACTAGAGCAGCAGGCAGAAATACTTTCTAGATACCATTCTGAACTTGCACTCCAGGTGCTGGTGCTGTTCAGGCAGTTGTTACTTCCCAGACCTAGTGGGCAGCATGGACTTGGTGAGGACACACAGAAAACCCCACTGGCACAGGGGTGCTGACTAGCCTTACCTAGGACTTGCAGTGTCACGGTTCACCCTTAGAAGGTAGTGTCTGTGAACGTTCAATTCTCGTTGACTGCTTCTATCCTGTTGTGCTATAGACGTTAATTTGGGTTAAAATGTGATGGTACGGTCTAGTCTGCAGAGGGCAGAGCAACACCGCTGAGTCCTACAGTTCAGGCTTCTGCTTCACTAACACCAGCCTATACTTCTTTTTCCTGGAATAACGAAGGGTTGAATTCACCCGACTTAAGCTTCTTGTATTTGTTAACTAATGGTGTCTTTATAAGTGGGGTGGCCAAATCTGTAAGCAACCCCACTTGATTTGTGTGCAACTTCATCCAAATGGTCCTCAAGTGGTCCTTGACCAATACTGAAGCAGATTAACTTTTTTAGCTGTCAGCAAAAGAAGCATTAAAAAATGTGTGTGTGTGTATACATAAGTGTATGTATGTTTATCCTCTCACCGCACCAGTGGAAGAACTAAATGGCCTTTGGGATTTATCTTTCACCCTGCCCAAATTCATTTTCCCTGAAAATGTTGTTAAGTGGTTTTGGCAAGCAGAGGTTGTGTTCTTTGGGATCTTATAATGTCCAGTACAAAATGTTTGTAAAAAGATGGCAGAACTTAAAAACAAAATGGTAAAAGGTCAAGACTTAAAAATACCAAAAAAAATTGTTCAGGAAACCAGTAAGTGTGAGTGTACAAAGCAGATTTATAGTGGATGGGAGTTAATGTGATCTCCAATCACTGGTGAAGTTGTGTCTATTTCTGTAGAAGAGATGAGGTGCTTTTAACTAGAAGCACAAGCATATCATAGAATTATAGAGTAGTTTGGGTTGGAAGGAACCTTCAAAGGTCATCTAGTCTAACCTCCCCTGCAATGAGACATCTTCAACTAGATCAGGTTGCTCAGAGCCCCATCCAACCTGACCTTGAATGTTTCCAGGGATGAAGCATCTATCATCACTGTGGGAAACCTGTGACAAGGTTTCACCATCCTCATGGTAAAAATTTTCCTCCTTATATCTAGACTAAATCTTCCCTCTTTTAGTTTAAAGCCATTGCCCCTTGTCCTGTTGCAACAGACCCTGCTGAAAAGTTTGTCCCTGTCTTTCCTGTAAGCCCCCTTTAGGTACTGGAAGCACACAATAAGAGGCCACAATAAGGTCTCCCCAGAGCCTTCTCTTTGGGCTGAACAACCCCCTCTCTCAGCCTGTCCTCACAGGAGAGGTGCTTCAGCCCTCTGATCATCTTTGTGGCTCTCCCCTGGACCCACTCCAACAGGTCCATGTCTTTCCTGTGCTGAGGGCTTCAGAGCTGGACACAGTACTCCAGGGGGAGATCTCGAAACCATGAAACTTGAGTTTGCATATTTTACTAGTATCATGTAAATTCAGCCTGGTTACACCACAGGTGAGTGATCTCAGTAACACTTCATTTTTTTACTTACTTCCTTCCCTGTAATAGGAGAAATAGTTGAACAAAATGTTTTAGCAGAGAAAAAAGGAACAAGCAAGGCTGAGCAGCACTGTGAGAGGCTGCATAGTTTTGTGAGAACATTTGTTCAGGCAAGAGATAAGCTGTTGAGTTATTCTCTGCTTCTAAACTAAAGAAGACAAATCTAAGGGAAAGAAACAAAAATAGTGTGCTGTAGGTCAGTGGCCCACAAACAATTTGCCAAAAGCAAGCACAAAACTTCATATGGGAGGCATCCTTCCTAGGAGGCTTTGCACTTCCAGGGTCTGGCCCAGAAAATGAGAGGGAGTCCACACACACCCTATCCACAGCCCTTCAGTCACTTCCAGCCCAGGAACCTGAACTGCACAAGGAAGCAGGAGGGACTTCATACTCAGAGAGTACCTGCTTGCTTCCACATGAAGATGGTATGGAACATGTGAGCTAAGTACAGCATATATGGGTCTGGGGGGTTTCTCTCCAAAATTTATAAGGGTTTCTTGTGGTATTTTGAAAGTTGTTTTCTGGTGATTGGTTTTAGACACAAGAGCTAACATAGTCAGATGTGATATTTAGAAACCATGTCAGCTATTATATTTAGTAATAAGAGCTGGTATATTCAGAGCTACTAAAATCCTCTTAGCCAGTGATTTATAACTGTTATTCAAATATAAGCAAATGAAGTTTTTCATGAGAGTTTAGTGAAACTGAAACCCTTACAGCCTCAGAGCTTATGCTAAAGCACTGGGAGGCAGAGAAGAGGAACACATTTTCATACTGGTCAAACAAATGCATAATATTCTACCTCCAAGTACCTCAAATATTTCTACTTTAAAATGTGATTGTTTACAGAGAGGGGAAAGTGTTAACTACCTCTTGAACAATGGTAGGATGTTTACTAAGTAGCCATGAAATTTTTCAATCTATATTTAAAAGCAAACTATGTGGCTTTACTCTAAGACAATGCAATATATGGTATAGTAATTACAGTGAATGTACATCTTTCAGCTGCAGCAATGAAGCTCCAGAATCCTCAGCAATCTGACTGTGCTCGGAAGCCCGTGTCCTGACCGCCCCGAGGTAAACAGCACTCACAGGAAGGAGGGAAGCAGCCACCAGAGACAGGAAGATTGAATTTAGCATCAAATTCCTTATCGAGGCAGAGCGGGCTGCTCAGGATGCTGGTGAGAAGTGTATGAACTGCTGCAGCAGACTGGGATAGCGGCCTGGCCCTTCCTCAGAAGAGCATTCACATTGAAGCAATCAGGGTACACTCTTGTACACGCAGATGGTTTCAGGAAGAGATTGTATCCTGGGGCTGGTTATCCAAAATTACGCTTACCACGGCGTATTACCGTCTCATTCAGTCTCGCTTACCGTCACTTGCAGGAAGAGGTGGATCTGCATGCTGAAGTACAAGGGTTGTGTGCCTTTTAAAAATAAAAGCTTTGCCATCATAAGAGTTAGTAGTGGTCTTAGCCCTAAAGAAATAGAAGCCTTTCCTGAATCCTAATATGCACTTCAATATCAGGCTTAATCTTTAGATTATAGGTTTAATATCAGAGCTGGAAGAGCTCCTGTTCCAACACTTGAGAGAGAAAAGCTGCTGCAGCATTGTTTTATGTGCTTTGGATCACTGAGGCGTCTTGTTTACAAGTGGAAGATAAGTGCCTTCAAAACATTCTTTGCAGCGTAATCAGTTGCTCATTAACATCTGATGCCCAGTTTCATTTGGATTTCTGGCTATATCCTGGGAAATCCAGCTGCCCTGAGCCTGTAGCACAGCAAGGCACCATTCAATCAATATATGCTCCTCGGTGGCTGAAATGAAGAGTTAACACAAAATTGTGGTGTCCTCTGCATTGATTTTCCTATGAATGATGACTTTTATTTCTCCCATCTTCCCCAAAGGATACTGCAAAATTATTTCAGATTGTCTCAAAACTTTACTCAAGCTAAGACTGAGACCTGGAAACACTTTAAAGGAGGCTTTTAGTTGCATCTTCCCACATGTGTCTAAAACACCTCTTGTCACTTTTTTTTTTTTCCATGCTAAATGTAAATTTAGTTCAATTCCAGTAAGGAAGGCTGGGAACAATTAAACTATGAAAAAGGAGAGTGGTATAAAAGAGTCTACTCATGTCCTGAAGAGCAATTAAACATATCTGTTCTGGGTAACCGCAAAGAGAACATTTTGGATTTGAATGGCTACAACAAGTAAAGCCAAAAAGATATTGAGGGTCTCTCTGTCCTGCCAGCTGGATGTGGGTACCGCACGCCAGCAGCCTCCGGAGCGCGGGAGGGTACGGTGACACAGCCGTCAGCAGTCTTAGCGCCCGGAGCATCCAGCCAGGTGCTTGACACCAGGGTTGCTAGTGTCAGCTAAAATCCTTCATCCTTCTGTTTTTCCTAAAGACTTGGGGGATTTTTTTTTCCGCCTGTGGTATATTGGAAATCCCTCCTAAAACCTGGAGAGCATTACTTCTTTATAAAGAATATGTTTGTAAAGTGGATAATTTCCAGATGTCAAATGGTTTCTCAGACCTTGCAATAATAATTCACCGTTCGGGGTTCTCTGCCAGCGCTGGGCATGCGGTTACCTTGGGTATTTTCAGGATCCATCATAAGGCAAATGACACCTTTAAAGAAGGGAAAAGCAAACAGCCTAATGGGCACCTCATGGCCCAGAGCACCTCATCAGGTTTGTCCCAACACATTCTCGCGTCATTGTTCGATAGGGTAACAGGCCATAAAAGAATGAAGCAGCTACTTTCCTTTTCTGTCAGATGTTGCAAGTTACTCATATTTCCTGTTCTGCTATTTAAAGCAGTAAGGGCTGAAAATGGGAGTTCATTAACTTGTCTGAAATGAAATATTTTCCTGTCTTTCTAGAGCCACGTTTGAATGAATGACAGAAACACAGGCCTGGAGGGCATTTCCGAGGAGAAGGCAGTACCTTCTGCCCTGAGGGAGGCTCAGCCCTGCTGCAAGCTCAGGCTGAACCCCGGTGCAGGTGGCCACCAGAAATCTTCCCCTGGTCTGCAGGGGAGCTGGATACGGTACACGTCGAAGAAAGAGAGACCAGGGGTTTGTGTGCCGGCTGTTCAGTGGGGGACAGGAGGAACACCCCTCCCTTTCTCCCCACTGCCTGATGGGTTGGGCTGTATTTTAGCCAAGAACAGAAGTACGTGGGAGAACGCGGGAGAATTTCAATAAGCTAACACCAGTGGTATTTAGGCACCAAATCCCTCTCTGTGTTTTTGACAGTCTCCCCTTAACTGGGCACATTCACACTTCAGCCATTCAAAAATAAAAAGTTGCTTCCCACACTTTTTTCCTTTCCTGTCAGCTGTTGTTTTCTTTGCAGACTTGAAACTATGCTTGTTCGTCCTTCAGAAAAAATCTTATCTCAGTCCAGACAGCCTGGGAAAAGTTCAGGGCACGCTTGCAATGCAAACTTTGAGGAAGTAAATTTAGTTTCTCAATGAGTCTAACCAATTCAACTGTCACATTTGACAACCATCCTTCTAAACTTTGGATGGAGAAAGAGCTTGCTACTCCAGGAGGTGCTGTTAGGGCTGCGGGTCCTAGTGTAGCTTCAGGCCCCAGGAGGTCACAGGCCACAGCTGAGAGGCCCAAGAAGGGTAACTAAGAAAAGCAAGTCTGTGTCTGTTGTCAGCAGCCTTAAATTCGCTGTGCTGGAGTCTGTACTGCCGGGGGAAAAATAACGTGAGGGTTTGCAGGCTGAAAGAAAGGTCTGAGAGCAAGGCCACCAGTTGGGCAGGGCAGCTCTTGTACTTTTCAAAATACAAAGGCAAATCTTCCTGCAGTGCAAAGATGTTTGCAGGAAAATCTTTCCATTCTAGTATATTCTGATGCAGCACCAGTGTGTAAACCTTAGACCACAAACATACTTGTGTACAAACGTCCTCGCGTGAGTGGCTGCCATGTGGGTAGGTGTGGGTGGGCATTGAGGAGCCTGCTTGCTGGAAAAGCACAGCTGAGCAGCCCACCTTACTCTGCTAATTATACTCTAGGAAGCTTTAACGTACGGCACCAACCCATCCTGCCAACTACCAGGCTCCAGTTTTCCCTTCCCGCATCTTAAATGCAAAGAAAGGAGCTCCCACCAGGAGCTCCTCAGTGGTTTCTGCTGAAAGAGTAGCAATGGGTTTGAAAGAGGAAGGAGATAGAGGATGCTGCCCGGGAGGTGAAAGCCAGCAGAGATCCACACATCCTCCTCCCCTAAAGCCCACACAGGAAGCAGGGATTTGGGTGTCCACCTTGTAGGCAGTGGGAGAAGAGAAAGGAGCCTGTCAAGCACCAATGTGCTGAGCCTGAGGAAGGCAGACATCAGCAGCCAGGAAGCGGGGGAAGAGGAGAGGGAGGAGGCAGGCTGCACTTTTAAAAAAGTTTGGGGAGTTCAGGCAAAGAGTAGTCACATGCATAACTTACCTTTCAAAATCTCTTCATACACTGCTAGCCATTACAAGAAAAATATTAAAGATCACACCTCTTAGTGAGGAAAGCAAAAAAAAAAGATAAAGAACTTAAAAACTAGAATAAGCTACAGCTACAGCCTTGAATCAGTGTAAATAAAATGTGGGCCTCACCCAGAGATTTTTGTATCTTATAGTCTTGAGAAATTATCTTCGTTTGAGTCATAAGATAAATCAACATGACGCAAACCACATCGGGAACTTAGTAGTTTCAAGAGGAGCTGATGCTAAAATAAGGAATGCAAGTCCTGAAATGCCTCCCAGTAGGACAACCTGACGCGTGGTTGTGTAATGGGGATAAGTACAGTATTTCTTTGGAGCATTAACCTGAATTAAAGGATGAAATGGCTGCGCGACTGGGCAGGGATCAAGTGACACTCCCGGTCACTGCTGAGGCCTTGATAAGTATTAGAGGAATTGCAAGACCATCATTTAAATAGGACAATCTCTTCGAGGAACGCACCAGGTTGCTTGCAAGGGATTTCTCCTCCCTACAGGACCAGACAGGCTCTCAGGGCAGCCGTTGCTGGGGAGGAGTGGGTTCAAGGAGGTGCTCAGCATCTCCAGTTCATCACATCTGCACCCAGCACTTCCAGGACACGGCTCTGGTCTGGCCCTGCTTACCCCACAGGCTGCAGTGGCTCTCTGCAGAGCCCTGTGGTGCTTTCCAGGGATGGCAGCTGGACAAAGCATTAGGGACTGATGCAAAACCAGTTTATTGTGTCCATTATGCAGCTGCATCGGGAGTTACATACCTAAATCCCTGCGCATCACAGCAGGGGGACGCTCCCCTCACAACGCTGCTTGTTGTCACTAATCCTCTCAACTCACTGCTCAAAACACAGCATGTGGCAGGCAGTTGCTGCCGTGCCATGGAGCAAAATGTGGTTTGCACCGAAGTCACGTAGAGCCTGATCTTTGTCCGGGGTCAAGCGAGTAAAGCAGGGTGATGCCTACCGCAGCCAGTCCATCCCATGAGAGCAGAGGCAAGGCCACACACCAACAGGAGGCACCATTGTAAATCCAGAGCCCTTCAACAGGATTATTCCAGATTTTCCTTGGGGAGCTAAAATCTGAATTTTGGCACTAGCCTGTACACAAATGCTATTTGTTTGAGTTAAATCCACTAGCTTTGCTTCACTTCGAGAGATACCTCCAAGGAACAAACCTCTCCACATGCTTTGCAACTTGAAAACATGTTTTAAGATGCTGCTGCCTGTGTAGGACCTGTAACAAACTGTGCCCTTGCAGAACTTCTTTCTGTCTAGCAAACACCACTGCTGCCATCAGCACAAACTTAACCCTGCCATCTCCGTGATAACACCCCAGACAGGCTTACTGCAAAGGCAGCCCACTGGGGTGGTATTAGCCTTCAGTAAAGGGAAAGGTGATCCTTGTGGATGCCTATTTTTGAAGATCTTACCCACTAGATGAGGATTTTGAGGCTTCCAAGCACTGGATCACTCTGTTTCCTCACCACACCCACAGCTTTCCCCTGTTGCTGATGTTAATACAGCTCCATCGTTTTGTTGTGGTGACTTTTGTGTTTATGCCTTCTTGATGGGATGAGCAGGACTGACACACACATATCCCCTCAACCATCTCCACTGCAAGCTTCTGATGGGATCCTGCTCTCAAAACTGGCTCCCCAAATCACAACAGAATAAAGCCTGAGTCAAATGGTGTTAAAATGTAATTGCATAGCGAAAAAAATCTCCCTTCACCACTGATTAAAGGCAACACAAAGACTTCTGGCTAAACTGATCACGTGTCTGGGCACTAAAACATCCTATAACTAGGCAAGGCAAGCTGGCTCTAGGACAGCTTTCCACTGGGACCAGTTTAATGTATTCTGGGGAACAAGTGACAGTACCCTCACTTGGGTTAGAGCACACTGGCTACATGGAACCAACTGGGATGATTCTGCATCATCCCGTTCAGCTCTGTCTAGAGTTAGGAAGCCAGAAATAAGAACAGTCATCCAGACTTTGATACTCTCCTAGGAAAACTAGTTTAAGAGTCATACCTCAAGAGCTTATCTAAATGTAAAATTGCATTAATTCAGCAGAAACAATTAAACTAATTGAAGCTTTTGCAAAATGTTGTGCACGTACTCCTGCTTGCATTTTAACGAGATGTCTTTCATACCTGCCTCCACCATCACCTGCTCCAGTGGTTCTTAGTGTGTGCTTCCTCCACCTTCATCCAGGTCACAAAAAATAAGTGAGAAAAGCAGTTTTCCAACAGATTTTAATTACTCTGGGGTAAGTACTGGATTGTATCTGGGCGAACAAAAGATTGTAAAAGATAAAAAAACACTGGCTTCTTTAGTTAGTTAAATGTACACATAGCTAAAGCCTGGGGATGAAACCACCACTGTCTCAGGAGTGATCTGGCTGTCCATGCTCCAGCACAGTAATAAAATAAAGTCCCAGCCACCCACCACCCCACCTCTGCTGCACAGATCCACTGTGATTTCCAGAGCATCTCTGGCCAGCTGCAAACCTGGTCCTTGCTCTTGGGGAACCAACCCCCAGCACGCACAAAATACTCTGGCACTGCCCACCCTGCTGTCCCCTGCCAATAAACATGCTCCTACATGTAGGACTGGAGAGATATCTCCACACCACTCTGGTTTGCTGTTACAGGGAGCCCTCAGTCTTTCTGGCAGGTGGCAAGTTGAACCAAGCTGGCTCCTTGGGGGACATTTTGCCTGTGTGACTTCTTGTTTAGTACTTCCCACAGCTGAAATACAGAACATTGAAGCTGAAGGGTTGAGAATCTGTGTCCACGTTGAAAATGGACTGGCTATTTCATAGAATTATTCCTGTATGTAAGCATTACATATTTCTCTATGTAAGCATACATTACAAATCCCTTCTAAGGTGAATTCTGGGGTAGTGACACATGGCAGGAGGGAGAAAGGCTTACTGGAGTTTCATCCCTTTTCATTCTTTAAACCACATTTTCAGACTACAAAAGTCATATCACGCATCTGATCGGATCCCAGACTGGCAGAACCATTCCTGACAGAGCTGTTCTCCTTAAAGTGTTTAACCTTTACAAATAAACAGAGATGCCTTATAGACATTTTTGTCCACTGAAATGTCCATTCACTTACTGTACACTCACTTTTTCAATTTGACAGGGTTTTTTTTAGGAACAGTTTTTGCAGAGGCAAGAAAGAAGCATAAATAATCAAGTAGACTTTAGTCTTTACCTACTTGCAAATTATTGGTATTAACTATCTGTTTAACAACCATTGTTCCTAGATTGGGTGAGGGCTGGCTGTTGATGGTAACTCCTCACCATGGTAAGGTCTCTTGGCTCTTGGCCAACACGTCCCTCCTCTTGTCCTGAGCAAAGCTGTCATTTATAGGGCTGGGCTTTGACCATCTTACTACCCTTCCTGTCATTTTTTAACTACCACAATACAGGGCAACAGCAGTCAGACCTGGAGGACTATCCTGCCCTCACTCTGGAGGGTGGAAGAGACGTGAGGACTTGTTTGTGTACTGCATGCCCTTTCCTCCTGCATGAGATGGATTCAGTGGCTATGAGAAACTGGGAAAGGGTGTTAGCAACTGATAGTGCAGCTGCTTTTCTCCAACTCCCTGAAAGTACAGGAAGGGAAATTAAGCAAGATTAGACACCTATTTACAAGTCTCCCTCAAAGCAACCTTTCCTCAGCCCAGCAGCTGGAGACACACTGCGATCAAAGAGCTTTACTCCAACACACATAGGGCTATGTTTTACCAGGGCATTGCACGAGTCTAGAGGTGCTTCTCTCCCATGTCCCAGCCATTGGGATGTTTGAGCTACCTTCACTTGTTGCTGGTGGAGCTGCAGAAGGGCAATGCACAAGATCTTTCCATCCTGCCAAGCAGGGTTTAAAAAGGTACTTTTAAGCATTGAACTTTCACATTTTCAGACACTTCTTTCCCCTGAGAAAAACTCCTAAGAAGCTATGGATCTCTGTTCATGACTTTGGTACTCTACGTTGCATGAAGATCCCATTCCTGCTGCAAGTAAAAATGGAATGATCAAAAATGTGAAGTGACCATCCCACTAAAAGGCAAAATAAAAACAAAGCCTGGGCCTCTACCAGGAAAGCCACAGCACTGTGAAACACCAGGAGCAGCACATAATACCTTTGCCTATCTAATACCATTTTAATTTCTTCTTTTTCAATTTAACCAAAACCTAAGCTCTTTTCTAAAACATCAGACTGCTGAAAAACACCTTCTAGTCCCACAGGGTGTTGATAACCAGCAAGTGGGTGTAACATGGCACTTGGCACTGTGGAACCTGAAGTACCCTCCTCCAGTCAACACTGCCCACCTGCAAGACCAAAATCACCCCTGGATGAGGTGCCACAGAACTGGGGAAAACCTCCTGCTGGGCCAGATCAGGCTTTGCTTCTAGCCAGGGGTGCTCATCAATGCCTCTTTCAGAGCAGCAAGTTTAGCACCAGACACCTGAGCAAACATCCATGTGTTTCCAGGCTATTTGCTCGTTGTGGGACCTCCAGATGTTGCTCCCTTGCCTCTGCAGTGCCCCCAGCTTGGCAGCAGCCCTCTTTACACTTCACTCCACCCTTTACACTCACATCTTTACCCAAACCTGCATGGTTTTGAAGTAAGTTTAGCCTCACTGGGTGGGTCCTTAATGCTTCAGCTGCTCTGTTCTACTCAGCGACACGAGCTCTGCTTTTTTTTCCATCGCGGAAGTGGCTGTAGGAAAAGAAAAATGATCATTCCTTTGGTTGTTTTCCCCTCTCAAAAAGACTTTCAAAAAGCAGAGTTTCTGTGGCATCAGCCTCAAACCTTTCCAAGGTACCACTTGATTGCAGCTTCTGCAAAGGCTTGTGTGTGCCATGGGCATTTGACAGGGTGGTGGTTGCTGTAGGGTGCAAGGGGAATGGGAGGTACTGCATTTAGATTCCCATTTTCTGGGTACATAAAGACATGGTGAACAGGAGACATTCCTCTGAGCTTTGTCCACACCAGTGAGCAACTCACCTTGTGCCCTGCATTGCCCTGAAGCTTTTATAAAGCTCATACTTTTGCTGGTGTGTAACATCATTAGTCTAAATATTGAGAGACGTCTTGGCCAGCTCAGAGGCTCTGCAAAGCATCTGTACAGCAGAGCTGCCATGGGTGGGTTGCTCTTAAAGAGCTACAGAATTGATTTTTCTCATGCTGATATGACTTGGAGGGAGTGAGATTGGGAAGGAAAGTCTATGTGTTTCAAGACAAGTGTAAAATCAGATGTGCCTTTGACACATGTCCAAAGTGATGTTGGTCAGGCGAGCACCAAGCATCCATATGCGCCAAAATGGGAGACCTTATTTTCCCTACTGGAGAAGCTCTTTTGGGAGGTGGCAGGAGATGCCATGGAGGGACAGGAGATTACAGCCAGCCACTGCTCCCCATGCCGTGAGTTTAATAACTCCATTTTCTGTAAGGGCCACAAAAGACCAAAGACTGAAGATACGTGCTTGCCATACAGATGCACAAGTATTGCAAGCTCAGGGGGCCCAAACTGCAAGCTAACCCATGGCTAGCTCCTGCTCATGGCTCACAGCAGTGCCACCAGGCAGTGTCTGCCTGGAGCTCCGCACCATCCCTGTGCCCTGCAGGGACAGGATGAGGACGTGCAGCTCCTCACCCCAAAGTTCCTGGAGGAGGGTGGTGTGTGGACTGGCCCTGTGGGACCATGTAAAAGGTCAGGCAGGTCTGGCTCTCAGCCGACCCCATTTCACACATGCCCCACTCAATAGCCACAATATTCAAAATTACTACCACCTTCATGGTAAGACTATAAGATCTTCCCTGACATGCAGCAGCGTCCCCCACCTTTGTAGGTCTGGCTAAATGTCAGCTCCATAAAGCACATGCCATGCCAATTAGTGCTAATCACTGTTTACTCCCTGCATCCCTTCCTGCCTGCCCACTTGCAGCAAGTTAAAATAAATGAATAATATTTAAATGAATAGTACATTTGTGATTCCTAGTAATTTCCCTTGAAGTAGTTATAACGAGCACATTAACTGGTACTAATTCATCGTGCTGCTTGTAATTTGGCCAGGATACAGACAAGAGAACCTGTTTTCATAGCAGCTAATAAATGGTGGTTTATTGCTGCCCTACCAGGTGTGCTGTAGCTGCAGACTCCTTTCCAGTGCAGAAGCCATGAACATCTACTTCTCTTGGCACGTGCTTTTAGTTAGAGAGATGATTCTTTGCAAATAGGCCAGGTTGGTTATGATTCAGCCCTAACCACCACAAACAGTCTTTCTGTTTCATCAAGGCAAAATCAGGTGGAACGAATATCTACTCAGCAGTTCCACCTAACGCTGTGCAGCTCAGGTGCATTAAACAGGATGTGCTCATTAGCCTTGCCCCAAAACTCCGTGTAGGCTTAGGAAACCAAATTATACCGTAACTTGCTTATGCATCACACTTATAACAGTTTCAAGTTATACAGGTGACCCATTCTCCTGGGGTTTCCATTGAGACTGGACCTGCAGTGGAGACTGGTCCAGGAACACTGTGGGTTCCAACCCAGCCCCAGGAGTCAATGGCAAAATGATGAGATGAGGGAAAAGGACTGCAAGAGGTTGACAGGTTGCCCAGGTCAACACAGGCAGTCAAGCTCTGTGCTTACAGCACCTCAGCAAAGCAAGAGTTAAATTAAAACCTGTCTTATGAAGGCTGTGTGGGCTCTGCTGACTCATGCCAGGATGTCAGATGAGGGGGCTCATCTTGTTAGCCAGAGAAGTGGCAAGGCTGGGAGAGGATACTGGGGCTGAGATTTCCATCCCACTCTTGCCAGCACACCCAGAGGCTGCAAGGGAATGTGCTCGCCTGGTGACCGGGCAGGAACTACTTACAGCTCATCAATCAGCGCCTGTCATTTGAAAGAACGTGTCCTGGTGTGTGTGAGGACTGTGGGCATGTACACCCAGGGGATGGGGGAGAGCTTGCCAAGTCTCTCCTTATGGCTAAAGGTGCTTCTACTAAAACCATCAGTTAATAGCCAATAGTGATCAAGAAAAGAAAGAGAATTGGGGTTGGTGGTCCTGGTCAAGGCCATATCAAGACCTGATCAGTGATGGCCTCTGAGCCAGAGATACCATGGCATTACCAGTAGCATCATGGAAAGCTGCAGTGGGTTTGCTTTGTGTCTGACTGTGTCACTGTGGAGCAACACCATCTCTGCCCCATAAGGCCCTGGGGCATCCCTGTTCTACCCCTCCACACACAGCAGCCAACTGCACTACATGCCTTGATATCAAGCTGCCAGCCTGAGGGAAAAGCAGTTCAGGAGGCATGACAAGGTTCTCCAGTTAGGTCTGGCCCTGCTTCCCTGCAGGAACAGACTTGCTGATGTCAAGTGTTTCCGGCTGTCATAAGAGAAAAGCAGACCTTGGTACATCTACTTTTGTTCACTGATGATGATGCACCATCCAACACAGTGATGGTGAATCTTGTGGGTGCCCAGCCATGGACTCAAAATTAAAATGGCCTCAGGGCTATGTGGCTACAGCAGTGAGCTTGGCCCTCTCGCCGTGTAGTCGGATGTGGAGCCACCACCACCAGCCAGCAGCACATGGGGACTGTCCCGGGGGAGCTTCTGTTTGCAGCAGTACTGGTTCCTTGCTCTTCAGCATTCCAGAAGATGCTCTTTAAATGAAAGTGTCACTTTTTGAATCCAGGCTGGGTTTATTCAGTCAATACTCTCTGTGACTTCAGGAAAATGGTAGCCAGGCAGAAGATTGCTGGGGCATTACATTACACATGTAGCTTTGCCTCATAAAAAGATAGCAGCTCCGTGGCCTTCAGCAGTCACTTTGCTTGATATCTCCCTGCACAAAACTTGGGCAAGCGGCTGTGCAAAAGGCTGCAGACCCCCAGAGGGGTGCACCAAGTTAATTCAGGATTTAGCCAGGCACTGGCTTGCCCTTGATTAGTGATCAGTCACCTAAAAATGAGGCTATGTCCGGCCTGGATGTTAGAAATTGCATTTTGATTCCATACATGCTTTGCCACACCATCAGAAACCATGTCTGTATTTAAAAATAACAAAAACAAACGAAAAACAATGCAAAAGCAAACCACAAACACGGCTGGTATGTTTTAAAGTAGGTGGGGATGGTTTATCACACACTGATGGAGACTCAGACTCTTTCTCCAAGATGCAGCTAACTTCATCTTAATTATACTTGGCCATCTCCCCCCTTTCCCAGGCACGGGTGTGATCTGAAGTCCAGATTTCTCTGTTAGCAGCACAGAACAAGGCTAGAGACAGCCCTATGCTGAGGGGCAAAAAGGGGTCGTTTATAGTCTGAAAGGCTACACAAACCGAAAGCTTTTTACATTTTCTACCACATTATCCTCATTTTCTACTTTGAACTCAGGAGAGACCTCACCCCTGTAACCTCTTCTGTAGGCCAAGTTTTTGCAGCAAGTACCTCGCTTGGCCAAGTGATTAATTGGCACTTTACACCTGCAGATAACAGCATGGAGGCAATCCTGCCCCTCTCTGAGAGGGGGGCAGCACTTGCCCACCCAAGCAGCACCCTCCATCCATCCATCCACGAGTAGCTCTGTGCCCACAGCAGCTCCATTGCTACCTCCCTCTCCCCATCAGCCCAACCCGCAAAGAGCCAGTTGCAAGTAGCAGCGCCTGACCCAAGGATGGCCAGGCACTGGCACACACCCCAAAATCATACATGATGAAGGGGGCAGGTGGGGTGACGTGGGGTGCAGGGGGCCATATCCAAGCTGTAAGCTGCCTGCATGGTTACAAGAAGAGCTGGAAAGTGCACATTCTTACTGGTTCTTAAATAGAAAAATCATGTCCCAGAAAGTTTCTCTTTCTGTCAGGATGTGTAAGTGGATTTCAAGCTGTCTGGAGGGAAAAGGGCTGCTCGAAGTTTTGGCTTTTGATATGAGCAGTGCTGGTGCTGGGCTCTGCTCGTGGTATGTGATAGGATCAGCAGGGAAAGGAGATGTGCTCATGCTTGGGCAGACCCTGAGGGCAGGCAGCACCCAGAGCAACAGGCCCACAGCCAGTCCCCAGACACCGAACGGGAGAGGGACAGCCCTGGGTCCTGCTGGAGCTGGGGACACCACACTGTGCCCAAGCACTTGCAGTCAGAGCAGAGACCAG
Source organism: Jacana jacana (assembly GCA_013400555.1). Lineage (NCBI taxonomy): Eukaryota > Metazoa > Chordata > Aves > Charadriiformes > Jacanidae > Jacana > Jacana jacana. The sequence goes on from VZTM01032113.1 coordinate 98,094, forward strand.
CAGTGATGGCCAGTGGGGACAGCACCAATTTTCACATTATCACTTTCTATAAAACTATGGCTTTGTTTCCACCTGCACAGGGAGAGACCACCCCTCCAAGAGAAAAGTCTAGCAGCAACAGAGTCATCCCAGACCAGACTGACCACAGCTCAAATCCTGGTTCTTCTTTTTTTTTTTTTTAACCCATTTTGTCTTCTTGTTCTCTAATCTATCTTCCCTTCCTCTTTTTTATCTCACTTCCAGGCCTTTCTCTCCATTTTTTCCCCTTGCAGCCCCTTCCATGACTGTTCTCCCCTCCTCTTTTGCAGCACTGAGGGGAAAACCATCACCCCTAAACACGGCTGCTGGTCCTTGGTAGCACAGATGATGGCCTCACATGCCCCTCCGGTAACTTGCCTTGCAGGCTCACAGCTCTTTCCTCTGCATCCAAGCTGGCACAGCTGAAGAAACTTTCTAGACCTTGGCAGGAGCCCACACAGTGCTTCCAGCAGCAAAATCACACCACCAGTGGCTACCCAAAAGGGGGAGTCTGCATTCACCCAGTCCAGCCCCAGCTCTCCGCTGCCAGAGCTCCAGCAATGGAAGATGCTCTTAAATTATTAACCAAGAAGAAGGGGCTGACTTGCTTAAAGGTTTTGTACTTTTAGGCCATTAAGCCATTTGCCACTAGGGCCAAGGGCAGAGATTGACCCCAGGGGGAGAACTGGAGGTGAGGAAAGGGCACCCAAGGTGATGGCATCAGGCTTTGGAAAGTGCTTCAAAGCCATTAGGTACACTGTTGCTTCACTGGGAAAGGTATCAAAGCTGCTAGATAAAAAAGAACATTAAAAAGGAGGAGCATGGTAGCACCTTGCACAAAGTTGCCATCTCTCAAGAATTCAAAGATCACAATTCAATGCTTAAAAGCACAAATTTACATATAATACACTTGGGCTCTTTATTTCTCCTTCCGATTGGGAGCCTTTAGAGCTTAGTGCTTTAGTGCTTAGTTCTGTTTCAGTTTTTCTCCCAAACCACTTTCTGCATAATGAAACCTGACATTTTGATGTACTTCATGTTACTCTGGGGAGGGGGAGCTTTAGAAAAACACCAAATAGATCAAGAGCTGGCAGCGCCGCTTTCATTGCCCTCTGCAGCCGGCTGCAACGCTCATACCCAGCAAGAGGGCTCCTCTGCTGCAGGCTGCTGGAGCAAATTAACTGTCCTGACTTCTCTGCTGAAGGGAAAAGCTGTGCAGTGTTACCAGCCCAAAAGAAATGACAGCAAAGTCCGAGAGGGGCAGAATCTGTGGGGAAGGAAATGAATGCCCAGCCGTGCCATCCACTCACCACCGTTTTGTGGGAAGCTTGGCTGAAGCAGCCCCTTGCCCTCATGTCAGCATCATCCTGCCCACCTGCAGACAGGCATCCAGCCTTGCATCCTTTTAGGAAAACACATATTTCTACCCAAGAATGAATGCACGAGCGCGGCTGGGAGTCTCTGTACACATGGCCTCCAGCTCACCTTCTCCAAGGGCTCTGCTCATCCCTGGATTCTCATCTCATTTGTGTTTCAACACTCGGAAGTAGGGTTTTAGCCAGGTCTGCTGAGGAAAACAAGCTCTCTCTCTTACCTTGCACACGCACATGCCCAAACAGCATTTGAACTTGCTCGCTGTGTTTTAACATAATTTGATAAGGGAAAAAAAAAACACACACACAAAAAAAAGTAGAAGCCTTGAAGCCTGCGGAAGTCTTCTGAAAAGATTGATAGCAAATTGAGGTCTTGCCATCACCCTCATGGCAGGACAGGCTGATAAATTAAGCTGTTTTGCAGCAGGCATCAAGGAATCCCACAGCAAAACACTCCCACTGAAACCCGTGTCTCCTGGCACACACAGCTGTTGCTTTACAGCATTTCAGTAAAACTCTTGTTATGGACACCTACAGTGTTTCAGAAACACATACAGAATCTTCCTCGCCCTACATGGCAGCAGCTTCACATTACAAATAGCAGCTCTGGTGCTATGTGTCAGCTACAGGGGTACCAGGAGGGCTGAAGGGTTCAATGGAGAAAGGCCCCCCCGAAGATGTGGTGACGCTGCACGATGATCGGCAAATGCCCTTTGGTCCAAGGAAAGCACAGTGTAAGCAAAGTAATGGCAATGAGCAGGTTTCTCTGTGTGCCCCACAGCCTCCCTGTGATGTTCTCTGCATCTAAGCGTCTACTCAGTTTGAATCGTGAGCCTCCTCTCTGATTTCCTTCCCTGATAAGGCTTTTAATAACTAACTGCGCATACAACAAAGTAAATATTCAACCAGCTCAGAGCTAGATTGCAGATCAAATATCTCCAAATCTTTCTTATTTCCCTTTTAAAAACAAAAACCCACACATGCAGCCTGCAGGGGAAAAGATCGCTCACTTAGCACTTCCCTCAGCTCATCAGATAAATAAGCAACTACCAGTTTTGTACTTTACAGAAAACAGGCAAGGCAGCTGCTCCACAGCATACCATGATGGTGAAGAGCCAGGTGCCTGCCAAAGTCTGTCTCCTCTCTTGTCCTTAGGAGCTCTTCAGCTCTGTCCTCCAACCCTCTGCGCCAACGTGCTGGCCTGAGCTGTCTCTGCCCAGGAGAGGAGGTAGGTGCCATCTCCTGTGTCCTTCCCCACTGAGCGGCTGGGCTGCAGTCATACAGACTCAGACTAAAGAAAAATTCTAGAGAGACAGTGGCTACAAAGCCCAAACTCAAAACAGAGGGAGGAAAGAGGCAATAGGAGACATATCCTTTTTCCTGGTTGTGGAACCGGCAAAAGCAGGTGCCAGAGGCAGCCAGCACAGAACGTCCCCAAGAGGACCAGCTAGAAGATGATGTCCTCCTGCTTCTGCAAACCACTGAGGCGAGCTGAGAGCACCTTGTGCAGGCCAAGGCTGTGGCTCTTGGTAAGGTGAGTGAACTCTCCTTCCCCCATTGCTGGGGTCATTTGACCTAAGGAGGGACACAGTCATGTAAAACATCCATGGGAAACGGCAGAGAGGGTTTTTGTCCAGCCTCAGCCAGATGTTCAGCAAGCCACAACTTGTGTGTCCCCAGCCTGAAGCCCAAGCAAAATGATACTCAGCACATTCTGCAAAGTGCTTTGGGACTGCTGGGAAATTACAGTCTCTCTCATCCAAGTCAGGAAACTTTCATTTATAAGAGGAAGCAAACCAGACCTCTGAATGGCATGTGTTTGGGGCTGAACAGTGGCACTTGCTTTGTAGTGGTGCATTGTTGCAAGCAGCAAATCCAAGATGGGAACAGTCTTAAAGGTTCTCATCTGTGAAGAACTGAAATTTGAGAGACAGAGGACAAAGTATTAACCCCACACTGCTTAAGCATGGCTTTGGCTGCCCACTGAGTGTTACGTTTCTGCTGTGACTGTCCCTCTACCTCTTATTCTTGTGCAAGAACACAGCTGGGTCCCACCAACACCTTGACACCTGCTCTGGTAGCACCAAGTACTGAACAATTTCCCCACAGGACAAGTAACAACCAACAGTCACTCACCTCTGAGCATTTCATCAGAGTGGGAGCTCCTACTCATGGGTTTCAAGTGAATTGTGCACCTGTGTTCATATTAGATTTACTGCTACACTTGTTCTTTGGCTCACAAGGATAAGAACTCCCTTAAAGGGTTTTGACTGTTATTTCCATTAAGAATTGTGTTGCAAAAGCAACTTGGCAGTGCCTAAACATGAAAGATTTCCTCCTTGCCCTGAGCTTACAGGCAAACAGCAGAAATTGGCTGCCTTTCCCTTTCTCTCCATACCTTTCCTCTGCAGCACACTAGGGAGAGAGCCACCAATGTCCTTTTGCAGGTGCTCCTCTGTAAACTGCTTGGGAAGCAGCCTCCATTTTCATAGAATGGTTAGAGTTGAAAGAGACCTTAAAGATCATTGAGTTCCAACCGCCCAGCCACAGGCAGGGACACCTCCCACCAGACCAGGTTTCCCAAAGCCCCATCCAGCCTGGCCTTGAACACTTCCAGAGATGGGGCATCCACAGCTTCTCTGGGCAACCTGTTCCAGTGTCTCACCACCCTCATAGTGAAGAATTTCCTCCTAACATCTAGTATAAATCTACCCTCTTTTATTTTAAAACCATTACCCCTCAATCTTATTGCTAGACAGAGTCCCCCCTCATCCTTCCTATTGGCCCCCTTTAGGTTCTATAGCATCACAATAAGGTTTCCCCAGAGCCTTCTCTTCTCAAGGCAGAACAACCCCAACTCTCTCAGCCTGTCCTTATAGAAGAGGTGTTTCATCCCTCTGATCATTTTTGTAGCCCTCTTCTGTACCTGCTGGAACAACAGGGCCATGTCCTTTGTGTGCTGGGTGCCTGGGAGCTGGACGCGGTACTCCAGGTGGGGTCTCACCAGAGCAGAGCAGAGAATCTGCTCCCTTGACCTGCTGGCCATACTTATTTTGATGCAGCCCAGGAATTAGATGCAAGTGTTCCCTTACCTGTGGTTGGAAGAGCTGCCCTCTCTCGCAGTTCAAAGGGGTTTCACGCCCTGGCCTCATCAGGGTGCACCAAAGCAGAGGCATCGCACAGTCCCCACCTCGGCACAAGGAGATGACAGAAAATGGCTAGAGCCCAGCTGCCAGGGAGCTCCCCACTTGGCAGACACCGATCACCGTGGCTCCTGCAGTCCCTGCTACCCCACGTTGTTCTTAAGACAAACTACACTGGAAATCTAATAAGCACAGCTCAAATTATTATTAAGCACTGTGCCAAGCCAAGGCACAAGGGACAGCCATGGAAAAGGGAGATCAATGGCATCTTTGATAGGATGAATGACTCTGGCTAGAGCAGGGGACTTAGAGACTGGGGGAGGGTTTCTGGAAGCACTGAAGAGCTTCCTTGAAGGCTGCATCACACACTGCACTGTGAACTGGGCTCCACTCCGCTCCAGGAATGCCTGATGTTCGACCCAGGGATATGGCCGCTGCTGAGGGTGCTGCACCGGGCAGATGTCATGTGGGGACAGGCGGGCTCTGAGGCAGGGGCGATTTAGACCATTTAGAGCTTTGCAGAGCATAAGCTGCACCTTACAGCCATCAGCTAAAAGAGCCCTGACAGCCATCAGCTTCCAGCAGAACAAGGGCGGGAGCAACCTGGGAACCCCTCTCCTTCCCCATGGCCAGCACTCCCAGGGCTGGTAACTCCCAGCACAAGCAGCTACATAAATTACAAGAGGAAAATCCCACCTGTGGTGTTACTTTACTGTTTAACCTTGGCTCAGCTATCCCCATGCCACTAGACATGAAACATGCATGTAATTCTGCTATGACGTCTCTGTTTATAAAGACAGCCCTGGCATAAAGACTCTAACACTTCACTTTGTACACACATTGCCTTCTCCCCACATCCCAATACCCACCAAATGCAGCTTTTAATGTCCAGATAGCACCATTGTGTGGGTTGTGTACCCTATACAGCGGAGGACCAACACTAAGAGGAGCCTGGTGCAGCGTTCTTGGAGCCACAGCTGAGTCGAGGGTGCTCCTGGTGCACAAGTACGGTACAGGGGTGACAGATTCGCACCCAGATCCCTCACACTGCAGTTCCTCCCCCAGAGACAGTCAAGGGTGCTGCTTCCATGAGAAATGGGAGGTCAGGTCTGGTCACCAGATCTCAGATCAATGAGAAACTGCACATGGAGTTTGGCAGAGAAAAGGAGTCAGAAGGAAAGGAGGACACTAACAGCTCCAGACCCTGCTCTGGGCTCCCTTACATTGCCCTGAACGAGTTGTTTCTCTGTGACTCATCTCCCCTTCTCCTTTATCTGCCCTTTTTTTCTTCCAAACTTGTTACAGAAGGCAGGTCTAAGCATTTATAAAAATGAAGCAACAAAGGAGCCCTTGTCTCAGGGTGGATGCAGGGCCACTTCTGTAACAGCCGAGGTGTTGCCTCCCAGAGGGATTAGAGCCCAGAGGGAGAAGAACCACTCCCTGCATTAAACTGCTTTGGGCATGAAGGCCAAGCACACTCAAGTGAGGAAAGTGCTCTTCCCCCTACCATAAAGCTGTCATGGTACCAACACCCACAGATGTGCTATTTTAGTCATAGGCAGACCCACAGGTGATGTCACAGGGCAATGTGTCATCTAGGCTGCAACTACCCCAAAGGCAGCAGGCTACACCAAGGGGTTCAGTGCATATACTCCAGGCTGGAGAAAATCAAATCATCACACTATGACAAAGCGATGTCAGCAATTCTGCTAGAACACAGAAAAGTATTTAAGAGGTTCAATACTACTAGCTCTCCCAACACACTCACAATATCAGTGAGAAGGCCTGACAGAGCAAAGGGATGGCAATAGGGGGAGGGAAACATCCTCGTGTGGAAAACCTGGATACAAATAAAGAAAACACCCCTGACTTTTGGAACCTCTTCCTCCATCTTTCCAAAACCATTACAATTTAAGCTTTCTCTTTCTTTTGGGGAGGGGGACATGCCAACACAGGGGGGACCAACAAAGTTGAAATAAAGAATCAAGTTACCAGAAAGCATATCGATGTAAAGCAGCACTTTACAATGCAACTTACATGAGGCAGAAATATGCTGTTGCAGCAAAGATGACTAACAGTGTCCTCAGGTGCATGAGGGAAAATACTGCCAGCAGGTGAAGGGAGGTGGTCTTCCCCATCTACTCAGCACTGGTGAGGCCACATCTGGAGTACTGGGTCCACTTCTGGGCTCCTCCATACAAGAGAAACATGGGCACACTGGAGAGAATCCAATGAAGGGCCACAAGAACCATTAGGGACTGGAGCACCTCTCCTATAAGGAAAAGATGAGAAAGCTGGGAATGTTCAGCCTGGAGAAAAGAAGGCTCAAGACAGTCCTCACAATGAGTGCAAATACCTGAAGGGAAGGTGCAAAGAGGTCAGAGCCAGGCTCTTTTCAGTGGTGCCCAGTGACAGGACCACACTGAAACACAGGAACACCAGTGACCAAGCACTGGCACAGGTTTCCCAGAGAGGTTGTGGAGTCTCCATCCTTGGAAATACTCAAAAGCTTTCTGGCTACGTTCCTGGGCAACCTGCTCTAAGTGGTCCTCCTTGAGCAGATGGTTATACCAGATGACCGCCAGAGATCCCATCAGCCTCAGCCATCCTGTGACTTCACACAGGAGGCAGACAGGCACTGTCTTTCTTCCCTTCCCAGTTTATACAAGTACAGCAAGACCAAGAGAACAGCTCACAGATTTTTCTACAGCCAGGGAGTCAGGTCAGTCCCAATCTCATGTCACTAGTTCAACAGCACAGAGGAGCAGAATGGACCTTGCATGGCCCTGTTGCTACTGCAGGTAACTGCATTATACACATTCTGTGGATCAACAAGCTCCCTTTTAACCCTGCTTAAGTTGTCACTGCATGCAGTCATGAATAGCATCAGCCACAAAACCAGATGCTGGCCTGGGGCACTAGTCACCTCTATGCCAGGCACCGACTCTTGCACAAGTGGGAGGACAACCACACACACCTCTGACACAACCGAAACAGCCTCTTAGCACAGGTACCGCCAAAGAGCGCTGTATCCAAGACAGAAACTGCAGATAAAGCTTCTCAGGCAGCAGTTCCAGTGCCAGGTATTCATTGCCGAGCCCAACCTATCCCTCCAAAGCCAGGTGACACACACAAAGACATGCTGACACTTGCCTCTAAGAGCAGATTGCAGTCTCTCTACTCACTCTGTTAAACACCTGCAAATTTTAACCCGTTTATACCCAGGGATGATCTTCCCCATGCCCCTCACCAGCTCTGAGCTCCAGCCTGCTCTGGTGGGGTTTGCAGGGGTGCAGGCAAGCAGAGTTCCCAGCATCTTTGAGGAGCTGCTGTAGAGCAGCTGACAGTGCCAGGCACCCCATTCCAGGGTGGAGAGGCACAGAGTGTTTCAGACGAGTTCCTTCCCCACATGTGGTTTTGGGACAGCATGCTGGGACATTACCTGTCTCCAACACTACACCAAAGGAGCCTTCCAGTATTTGCAGCCACTGTTTAGCATTAATTTGTACCTGCTGACCAGCAACACCAGTAGCTGGCTTTCCTTCCCAAGTTGCTCCTATCCCATGGAATGCAGGGTGAGAGTACCAGCGTTGTACTCATCTGCTGCTCAAGACCTGCTGCCATCACCTGAAAGCCTGAAGCCACCAGCTTCCACTGCGCAGCACACAGGGGCTGCTTTGGTTCAGGAATGAGCAGAACTGCACTGCGCTCATCTGAGTTGTGTTAATTATTTCCTGCAACAAGTAAAATAGGCTTATTCACAAAAATATGAGTTTTTTCTTGGGCTTACCGTATTTGGCTTCCATTCAGGGAGGTAACAAACCCTTTTCATTACATCATTAGGAAGTAAGTACACCAATAGAGGGTAACTTTCCTCTGCTTCCAGAGATCTCATACAAGAGGAGCTAGATACATCACTAAAAGGCAAATGGGCCTTTTCTCATGTTTTCCTCCTCTCATACGCTGCTGTTTCAGTGCTGTGAAAAACATTACACAACCCTCTTATCTAAAAGCCAGGTTAGTCCTTCCAACCTTTAAGACTCCCCTACTCAAAATGCCAAGTTATATATAATAAAGGTCAGGTCAGATGCACACAGTGATTAATACTATTACAGACTGCCTTTTTTTTCCTCTTTTTTTTTTCCCCCTAAATAGTAACTAGCTTCAGAAGAAAAGCCTCTGAAGGCTTTTCTAAGGCCCATTCTCACTGAAGCTGGTTGTACTTCTTCCTGGGTCCTGCAGTAAGCTCCACAGCTCTTTGCACGCTCACGACAGACTGAGAGGGCAAGTCTTTCCTTCCAGGCAACACTAATTTACTAGCGTGCTCGTTTTCTTAGTGTAGCAATGAGTTCTGTTGTCTTCCTTATTCCAGCACATCTGTGCACATCCCATAGCCCAATGTAACACCCTAACAGCGCCCACACCATCCCATGTCAGACAGGAGAGGCGGGCTCAGCCCTCAGTTCTTCCATCTTCCAGGGTGATACCCCGATAAGGCAAGTATGAAGTATGCCAGGTGAAGTATGCCAGGTGAAGTATGCCAGGTGGGGAAGGAAGTGACTCTGCCCATATATTTATACATACAGAAGCAACTGTCCCAGCACATTTTGGAGCTGTCACTCTGGAGAGAGAGAGCACCGACCTGGACTGGTGCAAACATGGAGCAGAAGGAACCGCCTGCCCTTCAAAGCAGGCCATGCAGGTCTCCATCCTTCACTTTCTTGGAGACTGCTGCTGTTACGCAAACCCGCTACGAGCCCACAGGTTAGAAGAGCTCAACAGCTGTGTTGGGCTCTATAAAGCAGCCAGCAAAGCCTCACCTCTCACTACAATGCAGATATGACCAAATTTGCATACAGCCAACAGCCTTTGGAGAGGCAAAAAAAAATACTTATCTAAACAGTAAGTCTAGCCAGGAGCTGAAATGACTTGCCACCAAGCCACTCGCACCTGTAATAGGGCTGGTGACATCCACTTTTCACCAGCAAAAAAGACTGCCTGAGAAAGGTCCAAAGATGCTCTTTAAGATCCGACTGTTGAAAGATTTGAGCCTGTGAACTCATTAGCACCATGTCTCAGAACCTCAGAACGAAACAAGCTGCTGCCTTCTGCCTGAACATTACTCAGGCCGGGCAGGTATCACCTTGTGTAAAAGGATTTCTAGGAGGTTTCTTTTAGATACATTCTCACCATTTAATCCAGTTACCTTCTGTGTAACTGAGAATGACCCAGAACAGGGCGGTGGAATCAGGTCTCCCTGCGTCACCTTCAGTTTTGCTGCTGCTGTTACTCGGTAGCTCTTCATGCTTGCAGGAATTAGCACCAGGCAGAGTTTCTTAAAATACAAGGAACTGCAAGTCCTTTCCAAAGGAAAGACTGTTCCACTGCTAACAGCAGTGTGATGTACTAAGCAACCCTTGGATGCCTCCTGCTCCTTAGAGGATTATTTCAGCCAAGCCAATCAATTTACATTGCCAGCTTATACCCGAAACGTGCCCGAGCGCAGGTGAAGCGTTGGGAATCTCACTCAGGGCACAGGGCGCCTTTTACAGACAATTAAAGATAATAATACAGAAAGCAATGATTGTCCCGTCTGGAGACCAAGATTCAGACTCCTTATTCCTGACGGAGCTTAGGAATATTTAGAGAGACGAAGCATAGGCACTGTCATAGCGCTGTGGTGGACAGCAGACCCATCCTCGCCATACGGTGCTCCCCCGGCAGCTCCAAACTCCATCCCAGCAAGGGAACAGAGCGGAGAATCTTTGTGGGAAGAGGGTGCTGGCTCTCCCAGGAGTCATGGGAACCAGCCCAGGCAACAGATCAGCCACAGGCACAAACAAGGAGGGCAGATTTCATCAAAGGAAGGGCAGAAAACAGCCAAGATAGTAGAAAGTATCTACTAAGATAATTTGCAACTGGGGGGAAATCAGTACTCCGACTTTTTTCCAGCTGTATCTGCTAAAAGAACCAGGCATTCTTTTATCAATTCAGGGAAATGACAGGGCGAGGGGGGAGTCACAATAACATGACCCATAATCTGCTTCTACTTAAACATTAACTGGCAACTATGATAACCAGCATTTCCTTTGCATTAAGAGGTTAGCTACAGCATACCCCCCCCCTCCAGGGGGAAAGCCCCACATAAAAACAAGGTTTCTACATGTAATTTTCATGACCTGCCTGTTGGAGATCATAAAAGCCCCGCTTCAAACTCAACGCTCATTAATCCACTCTTTTTTTTAAACTGAGTACCAGCACTTGACCCTCAGAGATTGCTCCTTATCTACAGGAAGTTTGGCTGCATCCAACCTGAAAGGAAAGCACTCTTAATTTATCTTAAGCTAACACCAGCAGTTTAGATGCAGAGGCTAAAATTAGTAGGCTTTAATTAAAACCTTCAGAAAAGAGACATTTCCCTTTCCTTTAATATTTCCAGCAACGCAGCTATGAAGAACCATGAACTCAGCTGAAGCAGGTAAGGACTTATTTCTGTGATACAGCATCTTGGACACAGAGACACTGCAGGAGCTGCTGCTGCTGCTGCTTTCCTCCCCTTGGATTTGGAAAGCTTGTCAATTCAAAGAAAAATGAGTGGGTTAAGTCTGCCACAAACAAGCAAAAAAAAAAGTACCTAAAATATACAGAGTGTGACCGTATTTAATCACTGCTTTAAGGTCTTAAGAGCGTGGTTGTACTGGGAGAAGTACCAAGCTACACTCCAGTCTGAAACCACAAGAAGTCTTATCCCTAATGGTGGTTTGATGGGGCCAAGACCTGCAGTGCCAGGACTGGATCGAGCACCCCACCACGCATGGGGGACCCTCCAGGCTGTACCGATGGCTCAACTGCCACCACTCCAACTTTGCAACACACTTGGTCATCCTTGTTCTAAACAGTTACTCAAACACTTCTAAACCCACAACTACATTTACTTCTAATTTAGTCTTAAATCTCCCATATGCTTATCCTCCCAGTTTATTAATCCCTCCTGACAGTAAGTAAATTTGCTGCTGTAATACTTGCCAAGATGAAAAACAACCACCCTGTTTTTCTGTCACCCTCGAAGGCCCACAGAGAAAAGTAAACACATAGACTTGGAGCCACACCATATATTTGTAAATAAAATAATTTGACAGAACAAGATTACAAAGTACGAAATGAGCCCTTTCAGGAATTTAAGTACAAGAGAAGTCGATGTTAAATCCATTTTGTAAAGTTTACAACAGACACCACCGAGGGATAGGAGTATTGCCATAAAACGTGTTTCTTCTTTAATGCTTTCTTCAAAAGCTTGGACCACAGACATCAGTCCCAGATGCAAAATCCCCCACGCACACATTGGTTTGGTTACAGCTTCAGGGATCAGTGCAATTTTCATTCACAGATAAAAAGATATTTGAAGTAAAGTACAAGAACATTCTGCAAAATACAGGATGTGATCTACCTGTCGGAAACCTTCTTCCCACCCCCTAAAAAAGGGCTGAAAAGCAAGCACAGCATAGAGAAACGTGGGGAAAAGCGCACAAGGAGATGGACCCTTTAACGAGACAAGTTAATGTTTGACAGCTTAAGAGGGAACAATTACATCAGGAAGAAAACGATTTAGTCATCAGAAGGTAGAAGGTATGCACGAGGGAGGTTTGTACTTTGATTCTGTAGAAAAACTGAAGCTGACAAGTCTCCATTCCTGAAACATAAATATTGAGTAAGAGAGGTACCAAAAGTAAGCACTATCAACTGACAGTGCCTTCTCAGAATAGGCCGTTTTCCCCTGCTGCAGGTCACCATTCTCTTGTCTTTCAAGGAGTAAGCATAGGTAGCTACTTATCTCAGCCAGTCTTGGAGCCTATACAATGTTTACTGCTCAGCTGGTAATTTTTTCAGAATCCTCCTAGTCTCCATCAGAACATATTTTCCCCTTTTAATGTTTATTTCAGAGTAGATTAAATACTCTTCAGTGCTTAAAAAACAAAAAAAAAACACCCCTCCACCACCACAAAAGCCTTTCTTTTTAGAAATTGCCCAAGCTAGAAACACGAATGCAACTTTCACCTGAAGCCATGTGTCACGGAGGATTGACGCAGAGTGCCTCCCCTAAAGATGCTGAGTGCCTCTTTAGCCACCAGGACTCTCGTCAGAGGGTACAGCTTTGAAGTGCTCAGCTGGCTTTTACAAACAACAAAATGATGACTGACATTTACAGCATACAGAATGGGAGACTAGTGCAATATGCAGCATTGATTGTTTATTCAATAAATATTTAACCCAATTATTGCCAACCAAGGCAAACAGTGCAGAAATTGTCACTTAAAGAGATACAAAAGTTCAACATTTCTTATGTATAAAGTTAGTTGCTACTATATTCATACAACTACTTCAAAGAGGTTTTCTGCTTCAAAACTGACGCTACCATTATAAAAATATAGAAACAGCATTTGGGGGTTTAACACATCTTTGCAAGTCTTTTGCATTTATATAGGAGTATGACATTTCTGTATTCAAGAACTTATTAAAAGTAAAAATGAATACTATGATAGAGACATTTTCTGCACTGACAATTTCATTACGGTTCTTAAATACATCTTTCTTGGTCCTGGGTATACATTTAGAATGAAGTAACTTGCATCTCACATTTATCCTGAGGTCAGCTGTGTAAAAAGGAAAGCCAATTTCATAAGGATACTTGCAGGCTCTTTATTCAGAATAGGAGATTATTTTTAAACAAGCAAATGAAACCTCGGGGGAAAAAACCACCCCAAACCAGCCCTCTCACCAATGTTTTAAGAAACAATTTAGTGCCATTTGGGGGAATTATTTAAAAAAAGCCCATCACATCCAAATGCTCTATTACCCAACTAAAATTTCAAGATGTGCTTGCCAAATTCAATACTTAGAAATTGTCCTGTGAAGAGTCACCCTGAGCTTCTCATCTCAAGATCCTGACCTGCAATGCAACTCCTGCAAGAACCACCCCACTGAAGCATGGGGCAACCTGCAGAGTCTTCGAGTCTGCCTGCACAGGTGAGGACATGAGATTCGGGTCCCTGTCACCCACCACCAAGTACAGTTACGACCTTGTCAAAGCTCTGCTTTGAACACAGCTGTTATTTTCGATAGCACCAACAATCTCTCAGATACCAGCATCAGGCAAACACAGACAACACAGAATAGATATGTTTTTCCTGAATCAGCACATTCGGTACAAGGCACTGCTTGGCATAGGAAGTCATAAATAAGAGCAAAACCAGACAATTTCCAAGTTTTGCAACATTTAAGTTTGTAAGTTAGGTCACACTTCAACTTACTACCATACCATAGTTGGAAAAACAAGATGGTCGAAGGGATTAACCAAAACATCACCGTTCCACACACGCTTAGAGTTCTCCTCCCCAGATGTGAAAAAAAACATGTAACACAGCAATATGAAGCATTAGGAAGTACGGGCTGTTAAATTAAGGAAGTACATTTTATTCTCCAATCTTCCACAAAAGTCTAAACTAGACACAACTCAAGTATAAGAAGTTGGAAAATATTCTGATAACATTTGCAACAGTCTATCCCTGCAGAGGAGTGAAAAAACTATTGTCTAGAGGATTCATAGATTGAGGCACGTCGCAATTGAAGATATTCAGGCGTATTTTATGGCTAGAACAGGATTTTTCTGAGGAGCCTCACTACAGACTTCCCAAAAAAAGCAGCTCCATATGGTTTGAGACACAAATTGCAACACGTGGAAAAAACGTTTGGTCCTTAATCGCTACTGTCTTCATCGTCATCATCATCAGATGCATCGTTTAACGATGATTTAGGTGACTGGCTGTAGGAGTCTGATCTAGTGGACTGACAAGCAGTCATCTCCCCGCTAGAGAGAAGATCATAGCAGAAGTCGCAAATTCGCACAGGCTTGGAAGACTGGCTGGGGAGGAGAAACCTCTTTTCTGAGCAAGGCCCACAGACAACAAAGCCACACTTGCGACAGTGGTGACGACGGTTGACAGGCGTAAACTTTGCTTTCTGACAGCGCATGCACACAGTGGCCTCCGAGTCCGGCACCCAGACAGCTGCGTGTTCATTGCTAGGAGTCTTCCCGCTTTTGGAAAGCAAATCGGAAACGCATTTGTTGATGTGGTTCATCCACTCAGACTTCTCTGTGGCGGTGGCAGCGTAAACCGCAAAAGACTTGGTTGGCGTCTTGATAAGCCACCCGTTCCGTAAGTCTCCCTCATCCTGGATGGAATCAATAGTGACGTTTTCCAGCGGGATTATGTGCTGTTTATTGTATTTCTTCTTCTGGATGACAATGTTACCGTACACAAGAATGTCATTGAACAGGAAGAACTGCCTCGCTTTGGGCTTCTTCCGACACAGCTTTGTCAGCACTCCCTCTCCGATCAGAACGCGACCAGGAATAGTCAGGGGTTGACCGGCTGCTCCAAAGCAGTTTTCCACTATACTTATTCTTCTAGTATTTGCCTCACTGTTTGCCAAACGATCCACCATCTTTCACAAGTATCCTAAAATTAGAAGAAGAAAAAAAAAGTTTGTTGTGAGAACAGGACTGATTCAACAGCAGCCTTCCCCAAGAAGATATCAACCCCGCATTTCTTAAAATACCTCACAGAGCCTCCTGGCTCAGAGGCACCGACTTGGTCTAGATTTAAATAAGTGTTAACACCTAAGAATTTTTAGCAGGTGATTAGTCTTTTTTTCAAAAGCAAAAATGTTCCAGCCAGCTGACAGCTATCTTTATCACAGAGCCAGCAGCTACAGCACTGCTCTTGAGAGCCTCTGGCAACAGACTCGGAGGTTTCCTCTCCAGTAAGGTTAATGCATCCCAGTTCAATGCTCTTATTTCTCTGTATATCCTCCTGCACCTGCTCTCTGGATGGCAAAAGAAGACTGTTGGCTGAACATGAGCCAGCAGTGTGCCCAGGTGGCCAAGAAGGCCAACAGCATCCTGGCCTGTATCACAGTGTGGTGAGTAGGACTCGAGAGGTGATCATCCCCGTGTACTTGGCACTGGTGAGGCCCCACCTCTAGTACTGTGTCCAGTTTGGGGTCCCTTGCCACAAAAAAGACTTTGAGGTGCTGGAGGGGGAGGTCTGGAGAGTAAGTCTTCCGAGGAGAGGCTGAGGGAACTGGGGTTGTTCAGCCCAGAAAAATGGATGCCGAGGGGAGACCTTATTGCTCTCTACAACTACCTGAAAGGAGGCTGTAGAGAGGCGGAGGTTGGTCTCTTCTCCCAAGTCAGAGGTAATAGGATAAGAGAAAATGGCCTCAAGTTTCGCCAGTGGAGTTTTAGATTGGATATTAGGAAAAATATTTACACTGAAAGGTTTATTAAGCACTGGAATAGGCTGTCCAGGGAAGCAGCTGAGGCACAATCCCTGGAGATACTCAAAAGACAGGTTGACATGGTGCTCAAGGACATGGTTCAGTGATGGTTTCCTGTCAGAGTTAGCTTGACAATTGGACTAGGTGATCTTAAAGGTCCCTTCCAACCTAGATGATTCTATGATTCCAAGTTCTAATACAGAAATACCAACTTAACTGAGCAGCTTGGAGACCCACCTTAATGTTAACATGGCAATTAAGTAATTGACATTCACACAGGAAACCACCATACCCAGACTCAGTAATGCCCTTTATTCAGTACGCAAACCTCAAATCACAGGCCAAACCCATGAACTAGAAACACTTTGTACGGGCCACAGCTTGCACGCACACCCCACCTGCTTTGATGGCAAACTGTTGAGCCAGGAGCCGGGAGCAAGCCATGGCTGGTGGCCCATCACCTGCTTGCACCTGCCTTTTGGCAGGAGCCCCATAGTCCCTCCCTCCTCAAGCCACATTTGCATCCATCACAATCAGGCAACGTACACAGGCAGCCCAGCACAGAGGATATGCCACACTGCTCCCAAGTGCTCATGGAAAAGATTAAGTGAGCTGTACCAGCTGAAAGTTTAGGCAAGAAGGCTTCCCATCTCAGGAACCTATGTTCCAATTATGGATTAAAACCACCCCTCATCCATCCCCAAGTAGCAAATAAGATTTCTTCTCTTGTAAGGGAGAGATTCCTAAGGCATTCAACAGGGAACTGAAAATAAGAAGTTACTGTAGTGCTTCATACCTTGGCAAACCACTCTTCAGCCCATCTCGTACCCTAGAGCTTCATTGGCAGAAGTCAGGCAGAGGCAACCCCTGCCAGTCTGATCCAGATTTACTCCCCACAAGCTCCTCCTGAGCACAGCCATGAACCTGACCCCTGTGCTTGACAGAGCAGTGAGACAGAGACGAGTACTAAGGGCAGACTTGTCTCTCAGCACGCAGACGACAGCTCTCCTTTGCCCGACTTTACAGCCACTGGCAGCGCTGATGCTAATGACAACCTTTGGTACAACCACTGTTTTGAACAGGCCCGAGGGAGAGCAAACACTCCAGTGCCTATTACCTGAGCTTCCCAATATGATCCCAGTTTGGGAAGTCCTCTATGATCACCTATCTTCTTTTTCAGATCTACACTTCCTGCCATCAATAAAGCAGCAGCCTATAACCAGGATGAAACTGGGGTGAAACAAAGCTCAAACTCACACACTCTGCCATAACCTAGACCAGTCAATCTTCCTCCTACAAATGAAACCTTCAATACTTCCTTATAAAGTAGGGATGAAACTTCCAGAGAGCAATTTGGTGGCAGAGAAACCGCTCATCAGGCCTTATCTAAGTAAGTGTGTTACCTGTGATTATATAAATCCACGTGCCCAATGTGCAGTATGATTAAAAAATAACTTAGAACTTACTGCTTTGAGAGTTTAATTAGTTCCACACTGAACTAGTTTGACAAGTGGCCTTGCTCAGATATAACTAAACTGACTTTTTTAAAGCTCTGCACACAGCATTATCTTGTATCAAAAGGATGACACTGAAGACAGAAGACTCTATTAAAGATATTACTCAGCACTATTTCTGCATTTTCTTTATGTGCCTTTCAGCATTAGTTACAATATGTGTGTATCATGTTAACCATTTTTACCATTAGTGGAATTACAAAGCCACCAAATCTGAAATTATTTTGATCTGCAGAAGGTGAAGACAAACTGCCTTATAAAAAGGGTTGGAGAGACTTAATTGTGCTGCATCAAGGCAAATAAGTGAGTACACCTCTGCTATTTCTACCAGGTACCAGTCAAAGGAACAAAGGCTGACCTGCTCCATTACCCTCTCCAGTGGCTCCCCATTTGATCAATTAGTATTTTCTTAACAGCAAGCTTAAGTCATATTTGCTGCAAAACAAACTTTTCTTTTTGTTCTTCAATCAGAATAACCATCACTACCTTCCTTACTAAGTCTTCTGAGGACTGAAATGCTTGTCACATCTCTAGAGAAAAGACTGGGAGTCCAAGGAAACAAACAAACAAACCAAAACACAAAAAAAAAACCCAAACCCTTTACCTCTTTCGTCTGCCCTACTTTTCTGAACCATTAGTCTTGTTGAGGTTCTCAAAGCTTTGTCCATCGTTCCCTCAAAGAGATGCCCACAAGTGGATACGGTACTAAATCCCTAAATCTTTCTGCAATATCAAACTTAGGGCAATACAATTCTGCTTTGTTTCCTTCTGTGCCAATACCAGTTTGTGACGCCCCGCTCCCTGCTTCCTCCAGGGATTGTGCCTCAATTACAAATTACAGAAAGTTAATTGCTTTTGTTAGTCCATAAGGGGGGAACTCCCCCACAAAAAAAACCCCAAACAACAACAACAACAAAAAAACACAAAACAAACCCTCCACAATCATACTGATAAGTTTCAGCAAAGCAAGCACTTGGTGTGAAGTTCCAGTGACCTGTAGGAAGCACTCCCTGCTCCAAAACTTCAGCCCAGGCTCTCTGCACTCCCTGCCAAAAACCAGCAAACTCGGATCAAGGTCACCACCACCACTTTCAAAATACAAGTCACTGGGAGAAGAAAATAGGGGGAGAATATGCTAAAGGTTTTAATTAACTGTTCTCCAGGATGACCTAAGACAAAACAACTCTAACCAGGATCATTTAGTAATCAGCATGGCTTGAAACCAAGACACATGACTTCAGAACTCGTGCCGAAGACTGTACTTCCAGCTTGTTGTGAAAAATAACCACTTTCTGGACTTAAAGTAAGAATCCACATCAAGTTAAGGACTATCAAGAAGAAGGACAAGATAATCACATCTCGTCTAGAGTGAAATTTGTCTGTAATGTTCAACAAATTCTTACCTACCAACCTCAATCAAGGTAGTAAAAGCCACAGAGTGCTGATCTGCTGATGGATTATTCCACCTTTCCACGGCAGGAATTGTATTTTCCCACACTAATAGATTAGGCTTTGTAAAATAAGCACCCTGACATTTTTTTCCTAAGTTCTTAGAAAACTAAAAACTAAAAATCCTTCTACTGCTCATTCACCTTCACTAGCCTTTTCTGAGAAAGGAAGGAATTTCAGAAATGGATGAGAAACTGCCTAGAAAGTATCATAATAATGATACATGAGTAAAACCTAATGAAGCATGAGTAAAATAGACGAGGAATACAAAAAAGAAGCCATCTCGAAGTCTCAAGTTAGTCAGCTAGTCACTCCAGAACTCAAGCTCTTCCTTCTTATGAGCACACAGACTAAGCAGCCCTTAAATTAAAATATTGTCTGGATGCTGAAAGGAGCTTTCAACCCCAAGATGTCACACCAAAAGCTATGCAATGTAATCAATTACCAGTCTTAAAATTACAACAATCTTTTCTTAAATCATATTCAGATATACTGCAAAAGATAACAGATCATACCCTGGAACTGGGTGGCAACATCCTGCTCTCTGCCAGCTAAAAAAATAGTCTTTCTTCTGAAGTTTCCACTCTTGGCCACTATAAACAGCAGATACTGAATTACTCTCCTCAAGATGCAGAATTTCAAGACCAGTACAAACCAAGCAATTCCCAAGTGACAGCAAATTGCTGAAAACATGTTCCAAATCTTTCCCAAAACAAGTGAGGAATAAACCAGAACCGTGGGCTTCAAAATGACAGGCTAGACAGCTCCACTTACAGGGAGCAGGGGAGCATCTTATACTCAGTCTCGGTTTATGGATGCCATGAAGTCAAAAACCTCACACCTACTGTTCAGACTTATCACATATGATTCCAGTTTCAAGCTCCTGAAGGTTCCCCAGGCCCTTATGCAAGGGGGACTTGCTAAGGTCCATCACATCAGATTCTTTTTCTGTGTCCAGCTGCAGTGTGGTACTAGCTCCTAGTCAAAATACGGAAAAATAAATAGATTGCCTTGCAAGAAAAGTTAGCTACATAGAGCTGCACCACCAGCAGGGTGTGGAAGCCTTTTGAATAAATAGATCTCAACTCTCAAAATGCTGCAATACCTTCAGTTTGTCCTCCTCCTCACACACATGCTCTCAGTAAACCCTTTTTGCAATAAAGGTTCTGGGCAAAGGCTTTCATAATTTTCATCATTTTCAGTATACTATGCTATTTAAAGGTGACAAAATATTTCATGAGACAGAAAGCCCCAGCTCCTCTACCACACACAGAACTGTCCTTGACACCAAGTTATTTCTACTTTTACTCACAAGAAGCTTCTACAGAAATAACAGTTCTGCTATCAAGATACCAAGATCTTCTTGCTCCCCTGTTTCACTCCAGTTTTACATTTTTATCCTGGTGGCGAGAACAGTCATCTTCAAAGTGAGCAAACACAGATATTCCTGGAACCTTTGAAGAACTAACAAGTTACCCACTTACCTAAACCATGACCCATGCTGAGGAAGTCACGTACTTACTACAGTTATTAACATTCCAGGCTGCTGCAGCAGGAAAATAATTGTCAGGGTTGCTGTGCGCTGACAAGTCACTCCCCACATAATTGTCTCTTTCTGCCACTGTACCCTGGTGACCAAACCGATGATCTCCCAGGACTCAATGATTCTACAGGTCTTATTTGAAAATCAGGAAAATGTTTATTTTATATGCTAGCTCTGCTCTGGACAGAGACCGGAGTAAACTGGTACCAGTATAGGTTGGGAAACAACCCGTTTGAGAGCAGCGTAGGGGAAAGGGACCGGGGGATCCTGGTGGACAGCAGGATGGCCATGAGCCAGCACTGTGCCCTCATGGCCAAGAAGGCCAATGGCATCCTGGGGTGTATCAGCAGGGGGGTGGTTAGTAGATTGAGAGAGGTTCTCCTCCCCCTCTACTCTGCCCTGGTGAGACCCCATCTGGAATATTGTGTCCAGGTCTGGAACCCTCAGTTCAAGAAGGACAGGGAGCTGCTTGAGAGAGTCCAGGGCAGGGCTACCAAAATTATTAAGGGAGTGGAGCATCTCCCATACGAGGAAAGGCTGAGGGAGTTGGGTCTCTTCAGCTTGGAGAAGAGGAGACTGAGGGGCGACCTTATTAACGTTTATAAATATGTAAAGGGTGAGTCAGGAGGATGGAGCCAGGCTCTTCTCAGTGACATCCAATGATAGGACAAGGGGCAATGGATGCAAGCTGGAACATAGGACATTCCACTTGAACATGAGGAAAAACTTCTTCACAGTGACTGAACATTGGAAGGGGCTGCCCAGGGAGGTTGTGGAGTCTCCTTCTCTGGAGACATTCAAAACTCGCCTGGAGGCGTTCCTGAGTGATCTGATCCAGGTGTTCCTGCTCCAGCAGGGGGACTGGATTAGATGATCTTTCAAGGTCCCTTCCAATCCCTGATATTCTGTGTAAACTGCATTGAACAAGAGCTGTAATCGAGGACAGACATAAGGAATCAACTAGAAATAAAGCAACCCTGACTGATACAGCTATTCCTAATTCAACACTACCAGAAAAGTCTCCTGCTATGATATTAGCTTTGTAGCAGATGGCCTGATCGCCACAGAGCAGAACCACAGATAACACAAAGGTGCTAGAGGGAAGAAACAAGATGAAAAAAAAGCTATTCTGGCACAGTGATACAGCCTGCACACAGGATTACACATCTCCTTACCCCAGCTCCGCGTGCATCAGCATCACAACGGCAGGACAGGCACAACAGGCATGCAGGGGGGGGACACAAACCAAATTCCCCAGTTTCTTCAGCAATACAGCTGCACTGGCAGTGCTCCATTGCTTTCTGGCCTGGGCAAGAACAAGTCTTGTCCAATAACCAAATCCCTGCTAACAAGTATTAATTAATAAGCATCTAATTTCTAGCATTCTTTCTCTTCAACACTCCTTCAAGGAAGGAAAACACTACTGACCTTGCTTTAATTGACAGTTTATTTATCATCATCTTTACAATTAGCAATTAGGCTGTTAACAGTTACATTTAACACATTGCATTAATACAAACCAGGCAGTCTCGATTTCTCAGAGCCATGGTATCAAGATGCAGGCAGCTCATCCATTACTATGTACATTCACAGTTAAAGTGACAGCTTTAAAAGGAAGTAAATAAATAAATAAGGTGTATTTAAGCTGCTGGAAAAAGTACAAGAGCTCAAAACTAATCACAGAGAGGTCCATCAAGTCCTAAAGCAGTAGCAGATACTGAATCTGGTTTAGAAGCGTCCAGGAACACAAGTCTAATTAGAAAAAAAAAAAAAAAGTCTCTAATCACAGTAGTATCTGTGGATGAAATAAGATCTAGGTATTGTTGAAGCAAAGCAAAGGTGGAAGACAGAAAAGACTAGGAAGTGGAGGAAAACCAAAAGAATAAAGAAAAAGAGATGTAGAAACAGCAGATGTAAATTAAAGCACATTATACCTTGCCACCCAATAAACTTCTAAATAATTACCCAGCTGTAATACAGAGCCCCTCTTCTCACACCTGCATTTGCACATACAGACAACACCAGCAACTCTGTTCCAGCACATACAAAGCAACCTTTTACCTTCTTTAATCATTTACCTTCTTGCCTAAAGGTGACATATGTGTTTCATAATAAAAGTTTTTTTTAGAGTCACTTAATCAAAGGAAGAAGTCAGTTTTTATCACGTCTGACTCCACAACTTAAAGGCTCCGAATTAAATAGATTTCAAGTAGAACTGAGTCTTGTTGCATCATACTTAATCACACAAGTTCAACATACAAGAGAAGTACAGATGACCAATAAAAGACAGAGATGAATAAACTGTAAACCTAAGATGGACAAGGACCACCTGCAGACCAGATATCTAATGTGCATTAAATGACTGGTTTGTAATAGGACTCATCTTTCGGATCTACAGAGGAAAGCATCACACTCCCCTTAAAAAAACAAGAGGGTTCATCAGGCAGAATCAGTCATTTAGTAGTCTTTTTTTTTTTTTTCAGCAATAGGTTTCAAATAGTTGTTATACATCAGATTATCACACCAGACTCATTCAGCTTTCCTCTTGCCCTTTACCTATGCAAGGAAAACATGTCAATTTGACTTACAATTGAATAAACACAAACAATTAAGTTACCCAGAACTCTCATACATCCCTCTGACTTAAAACTGTCAGAAATGGTAACATCGCTACCTTTTGTGGACAAGCTTTCAGCTATGAAGGCATCTCAGTATTGTAATACACTATGCTAATCTCTATTACTAATTAGATGTATTGCTCTTAAGATCAACACTTGACTATTTGCAAGACTGCCAAGTAAAAGATAACGCAAATTTCTGAAGTGCAACCTGTTTAAATAACCTTACCAGTGCTAACTGGTAATGCTCTGAGTTTTAGTGTGGAACCGCTGAACACACACACACAACGGATATTCAAAGTTCTGACACAGGCCAGAAACCAGCATACATTTTAAATCTTACTTTGGCCTCACTAGTTCCTTCTCCCACACACCTCCTTCAACACATACAGAGGAGGACACCGTTGCTTGTCCTGAGTGTCTCACTGTGTCATCTTAGTTGGCAAAATTAAGCTTTCTATGCACTTAGATGTGATCAGCTGTAATCAGAATCCAAGAGCTCATGCACAAGTCAGCACCACCCGTCAAGGACCACAAAAGTAATACCAAGAGCTGGATTGAAGATGATCCAGAAATCCCAGCAAGAGGTACTTAATTAAACTTCATTTCTACCATCCAGTATGCAGAATAAAATATTGAGGAAAATGAAGTATCCATTAACCCATTTATTAATTCATTAATATTTCACTCTATATTTTACAGTTACTTAAATACATTTGTAACAATTACCTGCAGGGCTTTTTCATTGTTTTGTAATATTCCATTATTCGCCAGCAGCTTTTTATGAAACAGTAAAAAGAACAATTTGACCATAAAGTTAAGAGAAATTACAAGAAATTTCACCCCAAAAATACTGCGGTGGGAGGAGATACAAGTATGACAAATGCTTTCTAAAAGTCTTTATGGCTGCTAAGAGCTGGCATAACAGTAGCAAGTAAATGCCTGTACTGTGCTCAAGCAAGCTGTCCTGCATGCCATTTAAAACATAAGCCTATAACTGTCACTTAAGGAGAAATACAGCCTTTTAACAAAGCAGCTCTCTAATAATTGTCCTCAGAAAAGTATTCCCAAAACTGCTGCATTTAACAAACTGTCTTGCTGCTGCTACTGTAACCAGCTGCTAAGGGTGCAGGTAATAATCCTGATGGTATCTGAAAGGCAGAGGAGCGTCAAGAATGACAAAAAGCTACATCACAATACTGCAAAGAAACAAGATTGAAGAGACTATATCAAAGTAGAGATGACAGCAGGAAAAGAAGCAGTAAGATCCCTCTGAAGTTCAAGGCCTTCTTCTGGACAGCCTTATCCAGATCTGGTTCACAGCTGCAGCATTGAGAAAGGTATCGGTAGCAGGACACAAACTTGGACTGGATTTACAGACACACTCACAAAAAACTTTTTTCTCATGGCTATCTACACTGTTGCCTCTTTGAACTATTTTTCACACCCTTACTAATTATTAGCACTTATTAAAGTCAAAAAAGGAGCAAGAGAAAGCACCAGAAAAGGATGGTGGCAGTAACATGGCTGCTTTGGATTAATTTAAGGAAGCAAAGATGTTTGTGACACTTTTCATCCAAACACTATGGAGAAAACACAGCATAAGCATCAATCAATACTGCACTGGCAGGAAAGTAGAACAGATGACGCTGTGGACCTCTTTCAAGTCTCATTTCTATGATTCTCAGTGTAATGTTTTCTACGGGAATGTGATCTTTTCATTTTTTCTTCCCCACTGTGAAGACACGGCTTCCTGCATTGCACAAGCCTGTGGAGCAATGGCTGCCAAGTGGGGAAACACGGATGAGCTAACTCACTGCCTTGCTGGTATACCCAGTACAAGCCAGCAGTCTTAACCTTTCCTTCGTCTCAGCCTCTGGCTGATGTTCTGGCATCGGCCACAGAGCCACAAAAAATCCTGCTGGAAACACGTTAAAAGCAACCACTGCATGACCTGTTAGTACTCTGCCTTGCCTTAACACTCTAAAGATTTCAGAAATCTTTACATTATTTCCTCAGCCTGGCGTTTAGTCATGTCCAAAAAAATCACGAAAGCAATTGCATTTATCTAGTCAGGTGTCATCATAACCCTGTAATTACCATAATAACCCAGACAGATCTGTTTGGGTTGGTTTGTTTGTGGTTTTTTTTTTTTTAATTGCTACAAACAACTGTCACAAGTCTAGTCCCACTAAAACTCTTCTTGAAGATAGACAGAGAAATCCCTGTTTTAACTGCCTCACATCTTACAGTTAGTAACTCTTGCAATACATTACAGTTAGTATCAGTATTCTCTGACTTCCGACTAACAGGGAAGGATCACCATTTCACTTCAATTGACCAGTTGTGTAAGAACTGCTCATTTCTAAAACAACAACGAAAACACCAACTTTATTATCGAACCTGCATGGCAAGTGTACTGTTCAAACTGGCGATACCCAGTATCCAACTGAGCGAGGAAAGCCTAGAAAGGCCAATTACATTTTGGGGATGGAGATCATTTCTAGACAGATTTTTTTTAAGGTGTATAACCTCACATTCCCCCAACCCACTGAGAAGCTAGTTTGGGTGGAGAAAGCTATTTTTAGCAGAAGACTACCTCTTTTGCCAAGCAGCATATGTACTAGCACAGCAAGAGCTGAGCAATGCTGGTTTATTACCCAGGCAGCGCTGCTGAACAGGTCACACACTTCCTGAGCTGCTGTACACAGGCAAACCCACCCGAGTCCTGCACATTAGCTTCTCATGAGGTTTGGTATTTAACACAATAAGCCTCAGCCGGAAAGAGAACACCAGCTTGACCTGCTTGTAAACAGAAAGACTAGCTCCTATGTTTGGAACAAGTTGTAATGCTAAATAATCACAGAGGAGACCCAAGGAAAATCAAGGCATGCGGAAGCCGGCTGCCCCAGCAGACGAGTTTGGCCAGTTTGCAGCCTGCCCTGCAATGAAGGGTGAGAGGAGTCACCTTGGCCATAACGCCACGTGCAGTTATGACAGCACCCCTGCTGCAAGCAAGAAACATGTGGCACCCATTAGAAAGAAACCCAGAATTGTGGAGTCCCAAAGCTGTTCCCTCTACCTTCCCCAGCTTGGCAGTAACAGAAAACATGAAAGATGGAAAGCCAAACAGGTAAGTACATGATCAGGAGAGCCTCAATCCATTCCTAGGCCAACTGGAAATGGTATATCCCTTCTGTCCCCAGCTTCACTGGAAGAAGTCCCTGAATGCCTTTTAGGGGAGAAGAGACCCCACTGCACAAGCCCAGGAACAATGCTCTTGTAAGAGATCCAGCTTTTTAATTAAATCAGCTGCTTATTACCACTGTCAAGCTTCTATTTATAACAAACCATGGTAGCTGATACTGTTTTTGTCTCCTGGCATGACAGAAAGAGAGCTACTGCTGGAAAGAAATATGCAGGTCTCCATCCCCGACTTGGCAATCAAGGGCTGGAGCAACAACAAGAACAACTTCCTAAACTCGTTTTATCTCCATATCCTCACCCATCTGTGCTCCCCAAGCACCAGTACAGGCTTATGCAGCTCTGAACAGCACTTGTAGAACACAGGATTGCTGCCATTTAGACAAGGCAATTCTTAATGCTTTTCAAGATGGGAAACAGGAGGGAGCCAGCAGCACGTGCACATGGACAACAGGTAAAGGCTAAAATTAAAGGAATCTTAAAAACAAACAAACATCAAAAAACCAAACAACCCAAACCCACCAAGAAAACCCAAAAGCCCACAGGGCACAGCACAGTTTGCCACCTGAAAGCTTGAATGCAAACAGAGGCGAACCTGCGGGCCCGACCCACCACGAACAGTGTTTCCAATCTGACATCGAGCTCATGCACAGCAAGCAAGATCCAGGCAGTTGTGGGCACATCAAATATTTGCAGCTGTGAGAATACTGAGAAGGGTGGAAGTAAAAAGGCTGAGACTTTGTATGCTCATATACAAAATGTTTGTATACATATATAAACTGTATATTTATAAACTATACAATATACATGTGCCCTTTTAAATTAACCAACAGTTAAATAAAATCCACCCAATATTTAGATCAAATCTTTGCTGTCATGGGCAAATACCCTATTATTTCAACTTGGCATTTGCACATATTTAAGAGCAGCAGCAGTTAGCTGAGCCTCTAGTGTTAGCAGACTGCATCTTTCAGCTTAACCAAAGCACTGGAACACACACCAGAATACAGTTTCAAAACCAGCTTCCACAGACTTTGGGCCTAAAAAAGTCCAAGCTCCTTCCAGAGTTCTCTGCAGCTCTGAGTAGCTAAGCACCATCAGAACAGCAGGCAACAGACCAAGACCATAGAAAGATACCAGAGGAATCAAGGGTGGAGGACTTGGAGCCTGGGATGCTGCTGGGTCTGGGGAAGCTCCAGCAGAGACAAACCTCACGTGCTGCACCAGTGCCAAAAGGATCACTCAACCAGGCTGCGATACCAAACACTGGGAAAGGCTTTTCTGTTTACAATTTACTGTTTCCCTACTCCAATTGTTTAGCTCTTTGAAGAGTCTCTTCCAGCAAATGTTATTTTCCAGTTTGGCAGCAGTGACTTACCCCTCCCTTCCAGGCTGCCTGGACAGGTGCCACCGTGCCCTTCCCATCTGAGACCCTGCCTGTGAAGGGAGCCCTTAACCAACGACAGCCTAAGGCTGGACATCTGGGCTTAGCAAGTAACTTGACATATACAAGTATTACTACGCTTAACATTAAATGGACATTAGATGAGGAACATGGAAAAAGAAATTTTTTATGTATATATATAAAAATATATAAACCAAAAAAGGATCTGACCAGTTTCAGAGCAAGCCAGATCCTGTCATAAGTTTTACCAATGCCACACAGCCAAGAGAAGCCACAGCATTAACATCCCTTCTAAACCTTGAAATAGACAGACTTATTTAAATTCTTTTGGGGAAGGGACACATCATGAGCATAAAATAAACAGATCCAGATCCAGCTGTTCTACAAGAAGCATTGCTAAATCCATCTTGCAAGCAGCTCTCCAAAACCAGATTGGTTGTGTGGTTTGTTGTTGTTATGGTTTATTATATTTAAAGCACACATGAAAGCAACTTGCTCACACTAGGAAGACTATCTCGCAGTCAACATGAAAGAAGATTTGGTCTTCAGTGACTGAAGTAAGTAGTATTTGCCAGCGTGCTTCTTGAAGCATCTTTAACCTACTAGAAGAGACCATTTACCACAGGATTCCTGATGTGTATCCCATACACAAGTGTACGCTGGCACTTCCTAGATCTGAGAGCACCTGCATGTTTAAGCACTTGAGAGATACCATAACATCTACATGTTCAAACGAGCTTTCTCAAGTTAACACAAGGAACTTTTGGGTTTTTTTTACCTTTTCCCTTTCTTCATGGGCACACACCTATGACACACTTGACTTTGATCACCAGGGCTCATATCTTTTTACCACACACAGGTATTTAGAACAGCCAGTGTAAAAAAAAAAAAAAAAAAAAAACGTTTTCTGGTTAATTTTTCTTTAAGTTTACTTCTATTACCATTATGAGAGAAGCCACTGAATTTTACTAACAGTCCAACAGGGACTAGACTATGCATAAGTAGTCAAAGCTATGCAAGAGCCATTAACTTCTAATAAATTACTGCAAGGCAAAAGGACTTCTGCTTTTGACCAGGTATGTTTTTTAAATGAGCAACATTTTCCTATGCAGTCTCACAATTTACAAGCACAGCAGCATAACCACATCATCACTATTTCATTTTGTGTGATATCAACATTCATTATTTACACGTTGCTCGTGTCCTGTGAATTCAGATACCCTGTTATTAGAAAAAAAAAAAGCTGCAGGATGAAAAGGTTTCTTTTACCAGCTCAGCTCAGGAATTCCAAATATGTCCACAGAACTAAACAAGACACAAGCCAATAATTCCTCTGACCAGGTACAACCATCTCAACTTTCTGCTGCTCTTGATCCAAGTTGAGAAATCTTCACTTCAGGGGACAGCCCTAGTATTATATTATACTGTAGAAATACTTGCAGGAGGCCAAGCAGCTCAGGGTCAGACAAAGCACTGCTGCAGTACCTTTTCAGTATTAGAGGAGGAAAACCAGAATGTTCATAGTTAGTTCCTTAAAATTCTTAACTCCTATAAAAATACAAAGAAGCCAAACAACTTCTAGATCACAACCAAGAACAGACTAAAGCGAAGTACAGCCGGCTAGAGGGAATTTTTTTCCTACCCGAAAGAAGTTGCTCAAATTGGTACCAAAAAACAGCTCAAGCCCCTGTAAGCATGCACACAGCAGGGCTGCCATCAGGCTGCAAACCACCAGCCCAGCAGAAACCAGAGGTCTGCAGGCAGCCAAGACACATCTTGGGGCTTGGGCCCTTTCTATACTGAGTGATGCTACCTGGTGGCATACAGGTGGACAGTGAAGGTCTAGAAAACCAACATCTGACAGCTATAGCCAAAAAGAAAGCTTTAACAATGATATCGTAAATAGAATTTGCCAGTTCTTCAACGTTCTTATTTTTCAGCCATAACCTGTGTGTTATACGGGTGCCTGTGCTGCTAACCTAGATCAGAACTGGGGAAAGTGTAAAAAAAAAAAAAATAAGATAAAATAAAATTACTGTCACACATCACACAGAGCTTTTAGAACAATGCCACATTGAAAAAATCAGTTTCAGAAGTTTTACATTACCAGGTATTGACAGCTAAGTCAGAAGAAATCTAATGAATAAACAAAAATAAAAATGAAAAAATAAAACCAAGGAGTCATTGCCTGAAAAAAACCCATAATCACAGCAGCTTACGGTAGGTGGCCTTCCTGGGAAATGCACTCACTGCTCACTGGCCTTTTTACTGCTTGTCAAATGTGTTTGATGCATTTTACAGTTATATGGAAAGCACTTGGAATAGAGACATTAGAGCACTCAGCACAGCCTAAGTCCTCTGAGTGCAATAAACAGCGTCCAGGACACCAACAGAGGCTCGTGGTCCACGGGATCCTCATCCAGTAAACCATTTTCCTTTGCTCTTGGGCCCCTATTGCTGCAGCAAAGATGACACAATCTAGAGGAAACTTTAAAAAGCACACAAAGGTTTGCACCAAAGTTAACCTGCCCAGCTCACTGTTCAGAGCAAGATGCTATCTGATAACCTGAGCCGCAGCGTGTACAGCACACTCTTTAATATTAATTTGCATTAACAAATTATGTTTACACTTCAGAAATGCAAATGGCAAGGAACATGCTGTAACTTTCCCTTTTGCAGAAGGCATACCAAGTACTTAAAAGCAAAACAGTTACCTCTAGATGATATGCTTGAGGTACAAGAGGCATCTGGTGATAGCTGAAGAGGCTGACGGAAGGGTACATCGCTACCTCACAGCCCCCCTGTATCACTTTGAATCACTACAGCTTCTCAAGAGATTGCATCTTAACACAGTAACTCACCAGTGGCATCTGATAACAATCAGGCAGGGGAAGGCAGGGGGAACATAGGGACAACATGTCTGTATTTGAAACCCCTAACTTTTGATTTATTTTTTTCCCCTCTTTCACACTTAAACAAAATGTCAAAATCCTGTTGTCTTATATGGAGAATATGGTTGACACTATTTTATTATAAAACATAAGAATACAGAGAAAAAAAGAGATAAAGACAGGTACTTTCTTCCAAGCAAGTTTTAAAATCCCTAAGTTATCCTTGTTATTTGTTGGTTTAAAAAGAAAAAAGCACTAAAGCACTAGTACATCCAAGGCAGTAGGAATAGTCTCTCCAATTTATGTAACTTTAGAAAACCAAAGTAAACACGAGTGTATTTTTGACTAGGCAGTACTGAAGTGTCAGGCTGAAAAACATGAAGTACTTTTCTCTTCAACAGCACTTATGCACAATAATATTTATTTTCATAAAAGGAGAACCTTTGTTCTACAACTCTCAGCCAAGCCACCTCTCATGCGAGCAGACTCGTTTATTTCAACAGAACTACTCCTGTGGCTCAGAACTTGCAGGACTCTACTTGCTAACACAGTTGTCATCTCATCTTATAGCTTATGACAATACTACAATAATCTTTAGTATGCTCAACGTGTTCTACCACATCTATCTACAGAGTAGCTTTTCACCCCCCTCAACTGTAAGAAGTCCTCTGCTAAATCATGAAAACAAGTTATTCTACAAGTTATTCTTTGTATTTGCTGCATAGGGAAAAAGTTCTAAACATGCATTTTGACTGCAAAAGCCTATTTTTGCACCTTATTTATTCTCTTTTGGAACAATGCCATTTATCGCACTTCCATCAATTACTCAATCCTGGAAAGTAGTAAAATATGCATATACAAGCATCAACTATCATTTAAAAAAAAAAAAAGTCACAAAAATTAAAAGGAAAAGTAAGCTTGACTATTAACGTGCAGCATTTATAGGGACTTAACTGAAGTGGGGTAGAGGCGTTCAAGTGAAAGCTTGGAATCAGTCACAAACATACCTTTAAAACCTGAAGCAGTACAGAGCAAGAATTAATTTCTTAATAAAAACAAACAAAAAAACAAACCACTAAATAAATGAATCAAGAAACTAACTTTCTTGCCTATCAAGAAACATCATTAATGTTGGGGTTTCTTTATTTGGCATTACTAATAATAGATGGCCTTTAAGAACAAAAACTTGCACGCTGTTTGTTAGCTAAAACATTAGAAGTGGTGGTCAAGCAAACAGATACTTTTTCTATCTGCAAGCACCAGAAACCTCAACTCTCCCCCATCTACATGCCACACTTTGACCCCGAGCTTTCACTTGAACACCTTCGGCTAAGGCAAGTCACTAAAAATGCTGCAAACGTACCAGAGCCGGGTGTCTTACCCTGCCTTTATTGCCCTCACTTGGCTCTTGGTCTCAAGGCAGGTGAGAGGTGCCAAGCTCTGTGATATCATGCCTCACCTGAAACTGCAGTTCCATCTCTCTTCACTGACCTGACTCAGGAGAGATGAAACCTTCCCACGTCCACTAACCACAACAGCGACACCTAAAAGTCACAATACTGTCTGAATGTAACAACTATTTTACTGCTAATAATTTCTGTAAAATAACGGGCTTTAGCATGTTACAGGTAGATCTTCTATTCACCCAGGGACATGTGTAACACTAGAGTTAAGTCTCAGCCCATAATTTAAAGGAAACAGAATGCAGCTCTTGCTAAATAACGATTTCATCACTGCACCTAATGAAAACTTGCTTCTAGGTGAAGAGACACTGCTCCATTTCTGTCTAGATGATACGACAGAGGAAACTGATACAGCTTTCCCAGCTCCAAAGTTCTACTTGCCGGTTTTCAGTTGGCGTCTAAGGGATTTCCTCTGTGTGGGTGTCTCTGCAGGGCAAAACTCATACACTCTAAAAGGCACTTTGCACTCAAGCAAGAATTTAGGACTCAGGCACACGACACTTC
This sequence comes from Jacana jacana, assembly GCA_013400555.1. Classification (NCBI taxonomy): domain Eukaryota; kingdom Metazoa; phylum Chordata; class Aves; order Charadriiformes; family Jacanidae; genus Jacana; species Jacana jacana. The sequence continues at coordinate 130,556 of VZTM01032113.1, forward strand.
ACCTTCACTGCTGTTTTCAATGTAAGTAGCACAGCCCTCATGCAACTGGGAAAATGTTATTTAACAAACTCAGCTGATGTACATGATATTTAACTACGTAAGGATTATTATTTGTCACTTGATTAGTCAATAGTGTTTAGATTATAAAGTTTAACAGAACAACCACTGTCTTCTGTGCTAAAGAATGATTCTTTTCCACATGTTGATGAGCGCATACAAAGAAAATCATTGCAGTACCTCAGCACTGGTTACATTGCTACCTTTAAGCACTTGCCAGCTTTAAATGGTTCCCTTCTTTCAGCTAGCCATCCCTAAAGTAATTCAAAACACAAGTCTTAGAACCTGAAAGCTGAGTATTTAAGTTCTGGGTGTTTTTTTTCCCCAGGAAAGAAACAGGAATGGACAATCTCAGTTCTGATTTCCCACCTGGTGGGTTGGCTCTTTGCCTACTCTATCAGCCTTGCCTGAACTGCAGCCGCCAAGCGCATCACAGGCTCAGAGGTGGTGGTTGTCACACCAGCCCCTGCAGTAACTACTCAGCACACCCCACGGCTGGAGTCAGGACTCGATGATGCTTCTGGAAGCACTCCTATCCATTCAGCTGAAATACAGGCAAAGGAACCCTCTTCATCTCCAGTTCAGGGTACAACAGGTCATTTTGGTTATTAAGAAGTACTGCACCAAGGCTTCGTGTCAAGACTTGTGCTACTGCTCTTGCTCTCAGTGGCGATGGAGCTGATGCCAAGACGCGCTGCTCAGCCCACTCGCTCCTCACCATGACCAGCCCTTTTGCCATTTATAACCCTCGCTGCCTGTGCACACAGTATTTGGGATGAGGTGAGAGGAAAAACATGTGGCTGCCTTCTCCCAGACAACAGCTTATGTGCCACACGGATCTCCAGCAGAGCTGACACATTCCTCTCAAAAATATGCCAGTTTCACAGAAAAAACCCAGCCCCTTATGCTGGCAGCCGCACCACCCGCGGTTCCGCTGCTTAGATATATATATTACGCTTTTTTTACCACAGCAGCAATACTTTTCAGGCGGCTCGCTCCGAGAACGACAAGGCGGGGAGGAGTGCGGGGTTAAAGCCGCCAAACGAGGCGCTTCCCCGCGGAAGGGCCCGCCAGGGAAGGAAGCGCCCTCCGCCCCGACCCGCCCGGCCCCGGTCACGAGTGGGGGAGTTTCGGGCACTTATGTAACCCCGCGGGGCCGGGGCTGCTGTCGTTTTTTACCCCCTCCTCGTTTCCGAGGCCCCACAACTACCTCAGCGCCCTGGGACAAGCCAGCGCTCGCCGCCGCCATCTCTCCTCTCCTCTCCTTCCTCAAGTCCTTCCCGCCCCGCCGCCTGCCTACCCACGGGGAGACGCACCGTCCCAGCCCCGCCACCTCCCGCCAGGAGAGCTCCTTCCAGGCTAGGCAGCCCCTGGCTCCCAACATGGCCGCAGAGAAGCGGCCGGAGCCCCGGCAGGGAAGGGCTCCAACCAGGAAAGTTTCCCTCTACCCTCTCCGACCAGCCCCGTGCAACCAAACAACCCCCACTCCCCCGCCAGAGAGGCAGCCGAAACCGCACTTCTCACCCAGCGCCGCTCCACTCCGGCTAACGCCGCCAACCCCACCACCCTCTCCCCGCTCGGCCGCGGTCATACACCCCGCCAGCGGGGGACGGGCTCCGGGACACCGCCCGCGCGGGGCGGGGCTGCCGCCATCTTGGGAGGAGCCGCCGGACTGGAAGGGCTGAGGCGGCGCCCCCATCCCCTCTGTGGCCGGGGTTTTGGCCGCGGGTCGGGGGTAGGAGTGCTGCCCTGACTGTAGGCTCAGCGCTGCTCAGTCCACGAGTGGCACCTTGTGGAACGCGGGTTCTCGGGACACGGGAGCATTGTCTCAGATTTTCTTTTAATAACTCCGCCTTTCCGTTCTTTGTGCGCCGTCCCGGGCCGGTGGCTCCAAGCACACTCTCCCAGAGGTAAATAAGGATGGACATGTTTTTCATTGCCTCTCTCTACATAAATCATTTGTAGCCCGTGGAGGGGAACTATTCACGTGTTTTAGTTTGAGGAGTTGACGGTCAGCCTGGAGAAATGGCAGCGGGTCTGCTAGTAGGACCCCCTGGTTCAAGAAAGACAGGGAGCTTCTGGAGAAGGTACAGGAAAGGGCTACAAAGATGACTAGGGGACGAGAACATCTCTCTCATGAGGAAAGGCTGAGGGACTTGCATCTTTTTAGCCTGGAGAAAAGAAGACTGAGGGGGGATCTGATCAATACCTATACATACTTAAGAAGGGTGGCTGTCAGGGGACTGGGGCCAGCTGTTTTTCAGTGGTTCCCAGTGGCAGGACAAGAGGTACGGACATGAACATAGGAAGTTCCATCTAAACATGAGGAAGAACATTTTTACTTTGAGGGTGGCAGAGCACTGGAACAGGCTGTCCAGAGAGGTGGTGGATTCTCCATCTCTGGGGACATTCAAAACCCGCCTGGACATGTTCCTTGCCACCTGCTGTAGGAGGGCCTGCTTTGGCAGAGGGGTTGGACTAGATGGTCTCCAGAGGTCCCTTCCAACCCCATATCATTCTGTGATTTTCTGTATTGCCATTTTGAGCATCTACAGATCAAGCCATCCAGAGCAGTATTTTCCAAATCTAGCCTGCTGACCATCATGTCACCCACTCCTCCCAAGATTTTGGGAGCCTGGTGGGCACTAAGAGTTCAGGGGGTGACAGGGCCGCTCTGGGGAGCTGTGGGGCAGGAGGGAAGGGGGAACAGCTGCCCCCATTTTGGCTGTAGCACCGTGCACTGCTCCGATGCCAAAGTTTTTGTGCTGGAAAATGGCCTGAGGGTTTTTGTTAGGTTTTTTGTTGGTTTATTTGGTTTTGGTTTGGTTTTGGGATTTTTTGGTGGTTTTTTTTTAAGAAAGTTTCACTTACATGCAATACAGCAGGGTTTCATTTTCTAAATTTCACATTATTGGGCAATAAGGTGGCTGGCTTTTCTGGGGAAAAGAAATAGAGTAGTTAGGTGGTGGGGCTTTCCAGTGGTAATAATAAACTCACTGAAGTTTCCGAATTTCTTCTGAATTCTTTTATCCCAGTGCAGATAGGCGAGAGCTATACCACCAAGTTCTTAGCAAACCCACCACAGCCAAGTAATCGGTTGATTGCAACCAAAGATGAACTGTGGAAACTTGCTGTTAATTTTTTAACACCTTGGTTCTGTCTCCCACTGTGGGAGACACACGGGGAAAGGAGCAGGACATGAAGGTTTGAGCACACATCCCCCTACCCTACTGCACAGCAGCCTGGCCATCTCCTTCTCCCCTCAAATCCATGCGGCACTTAGCCCAAGCTGAATGCTGCCATAAATTCTGTCCTCAAATAAACCCTCAAGGACTGGGGCTCCCTTGTTGCGACAGATGTCGCTTCTTGAAGTGGGGCACATTCAGAAGCTTCTACACGGGGGTGTGACAAGTGACACGGACAGCTGTAACAGACGGTGCTAAGGAGAGAGTGCCTGGTGATGGAGAGCCAATCTCCCACCAAGGCAAGAAACCTATGATGATCCACTTAGATTCTATGTAGAAAGCAATAGCTAGAAAACTGAGCATGTGTGAAAAAGAGTTTTTATTAATGCTTTTTCTCTAAACAATATTTCGGTAGGTTTTTACACCCAGATGTAGACCCATATATGTTGCCTGTCAACAACAATTCTATTTTTTTAGTGTCTCTGCAAAATATGTGAGTTTTCTTCTTCACTGTTAGCACTTCCTCACTCCTTTTGGGGATCTGTTCATTTTGTTGTTGACAAAAATAGAAGGGAAAAAAGAAACCAACAAACAAAAGTTCCATAATGCTCGAAAGACACCACTCTGTCCTTGAAACAACAGCAGACCTAAGTGGTGTTTGGCGTCTGTTTAACTTTGTGCCCTGTCCCCAACAGTGACCTCTAGTGGAGGCTTAAGAAAAACAATTAAAAATAGAACAATTCTTTATCTCATTAACTGAGCTTCTAATAAGTCGTCTTTTTAGAAGGGAAGAAGGAATATGGGCTTTACATGCTAGAGGCTGCAATTAATATAATCCTTAATAGACACCAGCTAATAATGAATCCCTAATTTTATCTAATTCCTTTTTCCACTTTCATAACCTGTCGATTTATTTATTCTTTGAAAACCCATTATTCAGTGACTGGGTGATTCAATTCACTATTTCAGAATAAATTTTTAAAATATATTATCTATAAAATAGGCAGTACTAAAATTTTGCTGCCGTCTATTTCTGCTCATTCCATAGGAGGCGGCACACCTGAGCCCGTGGTTTGTGGCTGGAAAAGGATGGCCCCTGTTTGCTAACCTTTGAGCAGCTGGTTCTTGGCAAACCCACCACAGCCGACCGGAGCCAAAGACGAACCGCAGAAACTTGCTGTTAATCATTTCTGCATTTCTCTAAACAGAACTCAGGTCAGTCAGTGTTTTTACCTTCAGTTGGATCGACGTGGGGTTAGAATTTTACTCTTGGCATAGGGAAAAAAAAGAAAGTGTTAGTGGCAAACAGACCACAGTCACAATGAAAACAGCTGAGCAAGAAATACAGATTTTCACAGCATTTTTACACAATTGCATTTAACACTTGTAAAAATGATGTATTAGGGTTGTTATTTTCCATATAACATTAATGAGAAGAGGCAGTCAAAAGAACATAATTCAGTGGCTTTAAGCATTTCCCTTTAAAACAAAAATATGCAAATGTACAGGCTTTTTTTTTTTTTTCTGGTGTGAAAAAGCACAACATTTGTCTGTCTCATGTATTATAAACAACATGCCCAGCAAAATGGGACCATCTGTAATTTTATATCCTTTTAAAATATTTTGTCAAGCTTATGTTAGTAACATGAATTTCTGGCTGCTAGATTTATTTTTTTTTTGCCAAGGTTTTGATGATTGCATTAAAGTGACATTCACTGTGGCATAATGAAGAGCTTGCACTGGTGTAGCATTATGAGAGCTGGTATCTGTACATGTGCAACAGAAACCAAACCTGGGGACTCAAATTCAAGACCGCAGATGGATTCCCAACTCTCTGGGTTAAAATTGCTTAAGTGTGTTCTACAAATTTAGCCCCAAGCCATGAGCTTGAATTCAGATGGTTATCTGCGGTGTCTGTCTGGTTTTGGTTGAGCTCTGTCCATGTACAACTCTTACCAGAGTTTAACGTTTTAACTGACCTTAAAAGCTAAATTGCAAATTGATAGGTTATTTTTGAAGTGAGATCAAGACAGATTACATGCAATGCTTTTTCTCTCTGCCATTCTGCTGTACAACCCATACAGATGAGACTCAGCAATAACCATTTAACACTGTATTTTAACAAATAACAGAGCCAGAAAGGCACCAGCCAAGCCTATTTTCTGATGGATCGCTTCTCTGACACTGAAGGAAAGGGATCACTGGTTTTGACACAGTAAGGATTTCTGCTCACCATCTGTATATTCAAAATCTCTTTGGAACTTGAGGGCAATTTCCGACCAGCCAAGGGAAAACTAACAAAATCCATCATTTGTGATTTGAGTCTGGGGAGAATTCACCCTAACAAAGAGACTGCACTCATTGTACGCTTACGGTACGAAAGAATTTGGCAAAGCAGAAGCCACAACAGGCACGGCCTGTGCCTAAAAGTAATGTTTGTAATAGAAATTCATATAAACACAGAACAACCTTTCCTTCATTTGGTGTTCATCCCATTTTCATTGCAGAAACTCAGTTCTCTTCCAAATAGCATTCCTTTTCCTCAGTTTCCACAGCCAAACTGCTAGACAACAGCCCCAGAGGAAAGGGCTCAGAAGCTGAACCAGAAATATCTCTTTGTTTCTGAGGAATCAGTATGTCTTGGTTTGTCCCTATAAATATTTATGTCATTCTTAACTTTATCTTTCATTAAATAATCCATAATGCTGAATCCTATACTGGCACAGTTGAAAGCAAAAGAGGATTCTCTACTTCTTACTAGAAGTTATTCTGATAAGATTGGGTTTTTTAAAGGGGAAAACTTCAATAGCTTCTAGATTTTATACTTTTAGTCTTTCCAAGTATCATAAAGGCATAGCATTTTTGCAATTCAAAGTGTATTACCTTACTAAAAGTTTAGAGTATAGGATTTGCTAAATCTGCAAGTCTTATTCATCCAGCTTTGTGGACAGTTCTACAAAACACTGAAAGAAGTTCAGTCCCACGTGTTTCTTTCTGAGTAAACCATTTGCTGAAATTTGGAATTCCATCCTTAAACTCTCCTGATCAGAGCTATGGTTTGAGAGGATGAACTCCTGTATGCAGCTGGGGCAGGAATGAGCAACAGTCAATTACAAAAATGTGGATGGACAAATCTTCAGGGTGCTTTTACATCTCCTGATGCTAGGAGATGACAAGTAGATGTTCTGCTATATTTGGATCTTTTGGGATTTTTAAGCATAACAGTGTCTGACTGTGGGCTGGCAGGGGAGGGGTTTCAGACCTCCATCCCTTCAGGAACGGTTTGGGATGAAGCTTCCCAAAGGACTGAGGCCCAAATCCGCATCTTAAAGGTGCATAAATGCCTAGTTCCCAGCCTCAGAAATGGACACCAAAGCTTGTTGGTTTCCTCTGGGAGGTGACAAATACGAACAATGGCCACAGTCCGTCTCACCTCTTCCCAAATGCACTGTGAATCCTGTGCTGCATCATGGAATAACTCCCATGGAAAAAGCCGAGTCAGACAGAGCAGCCTATTTACACCTGCAATAGCTTCAGGTCTCTTCAGCTGTCTCTTGGTGGAAAAGGCACCCTTCTGCGTGATGAGGCCTTGAACGTGCTACAAGCTAGAGGGAAGCTGGGCTGGGGTCTCCATTCCTGGGATGCCCATGACGGACCACAAGCCCAGCTGCACTCTGTGATAAGCCAGGCTGTTATGTCCTTGGCTTGCTGAGTGGCTCAAGAGGCCTCAGTAGAAGGACACTGTATATCCAGAGTCTGTATGAGAGAAACATTAAACTACCCATACTGGGACAGCTCTGAGCTGGCCCAGAGACACAGCTGCAGGCACCTTAAGGACTTGAAAGAGAGCAATCTGTAAAGATTAGTGGCAGCTCTTGGGCAGCAGTTACTTGCATTGTGATTTTACATTTATGGGGTGAATTTCTCCTCTGTCTCACATTAGTTGCTTGTGTCATAGAATCATAGAATGATTGGGGTTGAAAGGGACCTTAAAGATCATTGAGTCCTAACCCCCCTGCTATGGGTCAGGACACCTCCCACTAGAGCAGGTTGCTCAAAGCCCCATCCAGCCTGGCCTTGAACACTTCCAGGGAAGGGGCATCCACAACTTCTTTGGGCAACCTGTTCCAGTGCTACCTTCACTTAGGCTACATGAAAAGCAGTATTTACGGGCAGGCAGATTTCATGCAAGTTCTGCAGCTACAGCTCCTATCTATCATTTCCAAACATTCCATCAGTTATGAAGCCCCTTATGTGTGTCCACCTTTGGCTCAGACCTCCTATGGAGTTTGGTTTTGGAGGGAGGTTGTGTTGTTGGGGTATTTTTAGTTAGCGTGAAAATATCTGGGGGAGTCCAGCTGAATTTGGGAATCTCTAGATTTGTACAGAGCAAAACCAGCAGCCAATCTTTGCTTGGGCTTTTTGGTTAGAACAGAGACCAGACTTCTAAGCCAGAATGCCATATGCAAAGACTTTGTTGAAAGAACGTGCTCTTTCTGACACTGAAGCAGCCCAAAAGTTACATCTTAACTATTTTTCTTTCCCCTTCATTTAATTTTATGCTTATTTAACCATGGCAATGTAAATAGGCATGGATGTCCTAGACCACAATGTTTTGCTCTGCCTCGGGTAACTAAAGAAGGTGTGAAATTACAAAATCTAAGCTTTCACGCTTCAGCCTAACTGATTATATGCAGCAATATGTCAAGGAACAGCATGGAGATACACTCTGGAAATACTAGACATGCACTAGGAATTTTTAAGCATTTGGGGTTTTTTTAAAACTGTAGAGGAGAGTTTTTTAAAACTGAGAGGAGTCTGAACAATCTCCCCACCCTAACCCCGACGTTTCAGCTTCGATTATCGAGAGAACTGTGATTCTGACGTAGAAAACCATGCCAGATTGACCCGTGTCCAAAATTTGGTATATATTTATACAAAATCAGCAGACCTTCCCTTGTTGGCGCAGATTAGAGCCAGAGTAGTAGCAGGCAGCAAACATGACAGTCCCTGTATGATTAGAGTAACCCACAGATGCATTGCCATCCTTGCTCCACTGACAACCCAATACAATTTTAGACATCCTTTACTCTGTTTTAAAATAATCCCAAAGAGTAGCTGTAAATCCTCAAAAAAATGAAAGCAAAAATTACTTTGAGTCCTTTCTGCCATCTTCCTAAACTATTATAAATTCCAAATCTCTGACAATAAAAAAAGAAGCCCTGTTATTTAATGCATAACATAATCCATTTACGCATAACATTTCATCTGAAAAATGGGTAACGGGATGCTACAGCTAGAGTTGATTCTGCTACTAGATGGACTGGTACTTTAATTACTTCCCAGGCTCCCTTTCGGCCTTATTTTTATGATGCTGCGCTGAATATCCGAGGGAAATCAGCAAGATGTTTGCGTAACAGATCTGTGTGCCCAATTGACCTGGTTTGTTCCCTCTAAGACGCTGCCCATCGGGAAAAGCAAAACAGAAGACTCGCATTTGTGGCCTTTTTGGGCAAAGGAGCTCTTTCGGCCTCCCGGAGCAAGTGAAGGGGAAGGTTAAGTGGGCATAACGATTCATTAGGAGCTTGCAGAAAAAAACCCTTCTAGGCTGATGAACTACAACCAAGCTAATTTAATGAAAGGACAAATCAATTAGAGTTGAACTAGTGAAAATACCCTGTCTTGTCACACACTGCCTACCTGCAACTTGAAATAAGCTGTGGATTTTGTGCACTACATACAAAAGGGGAAAGAAAATAAAATTTCTGTTCTTAAGCAAATTCCAGCCTTCTAGACCCTGACTGATAAAGCTTTGGTTTTTAATTGTTCCTTTGGAGAATCCGCAGATGCTTATCTGCAACTGGTTGCTGCCCATAAAGCCAAATACCAATCAACTTACAGCATGAAGCATAAGGGACTGCCTGTATATTTTGTCCTGATTTTATTTATGATATTATTTTACTGGACTGACTTCAGTGGATTCAAAGTGGTTGGGGTCAGCCACATTTAAAAAAATATTCTGCAGATTTAGAGCAAGATTCGTGAAAGCTGACAAAAAGATGGAGATGTTTTGAGACAAGCAGAGTTTTGAGTACACACAACTGCCATCAGCAACATTCAGCATAATGCTGTATCCCCTTCTAAATCCTTTTATAACTAAGCCTCTGTAGTTCTTAACCTGGTATCAGAGCAGTAACACAAAAAATTCATTACTCTGCTGGCAGACTGCTCACAGTCATCCAAACTGTATCTTTTATCTTCCTTTGAAAAACAGGGACACACGTGTAAGAGTGTGTGGCCCTCCCCGTCTGCAGTATAGCAGTTCCTGTGTTTATGGCTGGAAAGCATTTTCTGGTTGTTGAACACTGACACCACAGAGGACCAAGTAAGATGCAGATATTCAGAAGTTCTGAGGAAAGTGGGGACAAGCTAAAGGATGTATGTCTCAAATGTGACAACTGAGATTTTTCCATTTTTCCTTGAAAATTAATCTTATCTTTGCTTTTACTAAGTCTGTTAAGTGGGAAATCAATTAAACTGCAAGATCAGAGGGCAAGTGATGTCTGATGTGCTTCAATTTGTTCAGCACTTTTGACCCCTGCTGTTACCAGCCATGGACAAAACACGATCTGTTACGGCAGTAACAGTTCTTACGTTTTGTTACCCTGAGCCTGCAAGTCTAAGTGGAAAGAGACTCTAGAACGGACTCCAGCAAACTGCTCTGAAGAGAAACATGACAATACAATTCTGTGCTTAACCCAAAAGAAAGCAAGGCCATAAAGATGAAAGATATACAACGAGGCCTCTGAGGAGGATACCTGCCAGACTGCCGCTTTACCAGGCTAACTAGACATAGAATCATTTAGGTTGGAAGAGACCCCTGGGATCATCAAGTCCAACCATCAGCCCTACTCTACAAGTTCTCCCCTACACCAGATCCCTCAACACCACATCTAATTGACTCTTAGACACAGTCAGGGATGGTGACTCCACCACCTCCCTGGGCAGCCCATTCCAGTGCCTGACCACTCTTTCTGGGAAGGATTCTTTCCTAATGTCCAGCCTAAACCTACCCTGCTGCAGCTTGCAGCCATTCCCTCTCATTCTACTGCTAATAACCTGTGAGAAGAGACCAGCAGCAACTTCTCTACAATGTCCTTTCAAACAGTTGTAGAGAGCGATGAGGTGTCTCCTCAGCCTCCTCTTCCTCAAACTAAACAGTCCCAGCTCCTTCAATTGTTCTTCATTAAGACTTATTCTCCAGGCCGTTCACCAGTTTCATTGCCCTCCTCTGTACTCGCTCCAGCCCCTCAAGATCTCTCTTGTGCTGAGGTGCCCAGAACTGGACACAAGACTCAAGGTGTGGCNTCCTGAGAGTACACTCTATATCCTTGTCGAGATCATCAACATGATGTAACTACACATGGAAATGATTTTCCAAAGTCTAACTAGCAGCCAGCAACAGATTTGCTAGTTCTGCTAGTTGTTTTTCTGATAAAAATGACCAGTGGATTAGCCTCAATATGAGAAAATATTTTGTCAGATTAAAGATTAAAAAAAAAAAAAAAGAAGTAGAAATGGGACAAAATTTTGGTAGGATGTGGAATTCTACATTGTCAGAACTGGTTAACAATTTCTTATATGGCAGCAATCGCTATCAAGAAATAAAAGGAGACAATACTAGTGAAAGCAAACAAACTAAGACCACGTTGTTTGACAGGTATTTAATGTCTCTGTTGACAACCCTGTCCCTAAGGGCAGAAGCAGGCACAGCCATCCAAGAGAACTGTTCCCTGAAGGATACAGAAGAGCACATAAAGTGCTTATTCAGGCAGCCTCCTGCCATTTGCAATTCAAAGTGCTGCTTTACTTTCTGAGGTCACTCAAAACGCTCTTGTGACTGAAGTCGTAACTTGCATTTATGTATTTCATATCCTGTTTTCTAATTCACTTGTAAGTCCCTCTCACCATGCACAGCTTCACAAGGCTCCTTTTCTACACTAGAACAAATCAGCTCTTCCACTGACACCTTTGTAAGCACTTTGTCAAGATTTGTTCCACTTCAACACTGAAGCAAAGCCCCAGCCTTGTGGCCTGGAAGCAAAATATCACCGCAGCAAGTCCATGCACCAGTGATGCTGTGTGGTTTCCTTCCTCTGCCAGAAGTTAACTGCACAGGAGCGCAGTACCTCCCTTTTGCGAGGACAGACAGGGTCTCCCCATTGTCCCGACTCAGCCTGCTCGGAACAAAACAAGTGCCACCTGCAGACAGAGACATCTGTAAGGCTTTCTCCAGAACTTAAAATAAAATAAAGAGAGCTGGCCTGGTGGCAGCAACAGAGCCCCAGCCTTTCTCTTCATTTGGCAGGAAGAGCTGCAGTGCTGACATAGGAAGGAAATATTTTATTTTCACCAGACCTCTCAGCCAGATTCAGGAACACCAGTGATGAGATAGCCCAGCTGACTCGAGAAGTGGACAGAGGCTGGTAAGATTACACTTTTGGAGAACAGCCAGCGCACTCCCAATCTAGTATACATGGGTTTTTCTAGGTTCATATCAACCTTGATTATTATACCTCTAGTAATCCAGATACCAAGATCCTGAGCTGAACAAATTCAAAGAGAAATGTCTCACTGGGGAAGGGGAAACTGCAGAAAGATGTGTGTCACAAACTGCCTTCAAAAATGTAAGAGAAAATCACCAAAGGAAAGATTTAATGTTGGGTTCCTAAGATTGGTACTGTCCTGACAGTTTCTGCGATTAAAAAAAGCCAGGAATCTGGTTCTGAGAAGTTCATTATTGTAGCACTGTCTGCTAACATACAGCGTGCTGTTATACAACCAAGCATCTGGGGAGATTAACCCCGATTGAAAAACCAAATCTCTGGGAAAAGCAGCTATTTAATAGAACAAGGATGACGGCAGAACGAACTAACGGATATGTGCAATTGAACCCAGCTGGATATTAGGAAGTATTATTTTACCAAACAACAAATCAAACAGAAATATTTACTTTGATCCTAAAAGACACCGAGTACAAAGCTCCCAGTTATCTCCCACCAAAAAACACTGCAGAACCTTTACAGAGGGAGGACTAGAATGACCTGGAACATGCAGGAATATGCTTCTTCCCGGAGCCAAAGGGAAAGAATTCAGGGAAGCCTCACAGGAGGGTGCCCTGAGCGACGTGGTGAACATGAACAAAGGGCAGTCAAAGCCACAGTGCGGTGACAGCTGTGGGCAACGACAGAGAGACGAGAGGCCAGGAGGAAGGTATCGCCAGCTGACAGCAGACCGGAAAGGCCTTTGGCCGAGTCGGAGATAACAACTGCGTAAGGGTTCTCCTGTATGTTGTGAGGCTCTTCTCCCACTACCTGTAGCCACTTCAAGGCTCGATCTCAACACGCAGTTAGGCAATTTCTGTACTACAGCTCTATTTCACCATTCTGAAAGTCTATGTAAATACTCCCTAATTAAAACAGTTAAAGGTTTTCCTGACAGTTTGCTTGCATTCAAATACACGTGCTCATTCTTCCAACTGTGAGGCATCATTAGTACTTGCAAGACCTCTGCTGCTTGCACTGAACAGAACTGCTCCGCTGATTTATACGGCATTTACCGTAACTGCTTTTGAGCGCAAACAAAGCAGCCCTTTCCCTTTTATTTTTCTTTTTTTCTGTGAAGTGTCAACACTGTCAGAAGTATCCATTAACACAAAATTTGTCCAAGAAGAATTCTATCACATTGCTGTTATTACAGGAAAGACAAGAAAAGTAATCTCAGACGAGGACATATGACTTGGCAGACACGCGAAGCACAGACATCGGCCTAATATTCCAAGAAGAAACTAGACTACTGCCAGGAAGCTGACAGCTACAATTCATGCACATCTGCTGTTTCCCATGAACTGCACTTTGCAGAAGTGTGAAGTCAGACACTTAACATTTCTAGCAAGTTAAGACAGTAAAGAAAAAAGCTTGGCACTCGGAAACTCAGATTAAAAAAAATTTAATAAGTTTTTTTCCAAGATCTAATATATAAATGCAATGGTAATAATGTACTCTTCTTTTGTAAGCTGGGATGAAATATATTGAAGTCCACTTTTCGAATATTACATAAATAATCATCTAAAGCAACCTAGAAAAGAAGAAAAAAGCTTAGTCCATATGGTGCATACAAATAACAGGGCATTAAGTTTTAAAAAGCCACACATGACACTGAGTGGGGAGCTGCAGAAAACGGGCGACAGTTTGCCTGGTTTATTAAAAGGTCGTGTAACCATCCCATTCAAAGGGTGTTAAAAGAGCAGGTGTGGTGAAGAGAAGCATTATTTTTTACTAGACCAACCAGCAAATTATAAAAATAGACAAGATTTTGGGCCCTTGCATCAGAACAATGGTCTGTGAATATACAGACATCTTGGGCAGAATTATGTAGTTAAAGAAGAAGGATTAGAAGTGTCGTTCCAAATTATTTGGTTCCACATTCAGACACACATTATGATATTCAGAAGCTTTAGGTATTACATTTCCCAAACCAGACACGTAACGCATTAGTTAACCATGCTTAATTTGATACTCTAACTTTTCACAAAGAAATGAGCATGGAAATTAGTCCATCAAGAGTGCATGATATCACACCCACCGTACAGAAAAAAGCAGGGTATGCCTTCACAGGAACTTTCTGACTGAAAGATCTAGCCTAAAAGTAAATGGGATAAGGTGGGAGGAAAACAAACAAACAAAAAGAAACAAACATATTTAGCAGGAGAGCTTTACATTTCAGATTAAACATCAGCTACTATATATAACAGCTAGAGCAAGCAGAAGACTATGAACTTTGTCCCTTTTCTTTTTGACATCCTGAAACTATAATCTTACCTTATGTGCAAGCCAGCACCACCTCTCACTGTACACAGTAATTACACTGAGTATGTAATACTGGGAGAGGCCCACTAACATTCTTACATGTTTTGCCCTTACAGTTTACATATAATAAAAATGTAAATTAGCAGCCCTTGTGCCAACAAAGCTCCAAGTTGCATTTGATAAATATGGTTTAACACTTTCTTCTCCTGCCAAATGACTCTCCTCCCAAGAGACACAAGTGATAGAAGACCAGAAATGCATTTCTCCGAGTGCACCTTTTTGGTCCAGTGTTGCCATCAGTCCCAGAAGCCCAGTTATGCTCCATTCACATTTATGGGACTCTGAAAGGATCTCAATGCCTCAGGTCCTCACTATCTTTATATAAACAGAGTCGAATCCGTGGCTGAATCAAATCCTCAATCTAAAGCCATGGACAACTCAGGTACATCTAACAGAGCTGAAGCAATTTTTCCTGTAATGCTTATTTATAAATACAAAATGCCTCTGAGTTTAACCTGTAAGAAAAGGCAAAACCAACCAACCAACCCTTTCTGAGTACTGATGAGTATGCATGAGTTTCTGTTAGTTTTCCGTGGATCTTTCCCCACAACTGGGAAAATCAGGCTGAAACTTTAGGAGGGAAAAATACTTTTCAGAGGGCAAATTACATCTCAAAGTTTTAAAATAGTAACATATGTATGCATACATATATATATAAAAATATAAGAAAAATGCTCTTCCCTGATCTGACCTTACTACTATTAATTGCAAGATGAAAAAAGGAAGTAATCTTGCTTGACCTTCTTAAACCAGAATGAGCTGCACGTCAACCAGAAAGCACGTTACCTTCCTCGGTAAATGGAGTCCATAATGATCTAGCATAATTGAGATAAATGAAAAAGACAAAAGGAGACCTTCTTTTTAAATTGGAATTGGGGAGGGGATGCTTAAGAATAAATGCATTCACAGGCTTTTTCGTGGGGCTGACAGAGCACTTTTATTGTATGCTTTTATCCTAACAAAACCCACAATCCCCAAAGAAAGGTGCAGTCTCCATTACCTTGCTTTGCCCTCTGCTGGTCATCAGTTGCAGCATCAGGAAGAGCTGCCCACACTTCAGAATTTTTTTCTCCCAAGATGAAGCACCACATTACTACCAAGTGTTTCATTTAGTCCCACTGAGACTTTATTTAGCATTTGAGAACTATGTTTCTCCTGTCTGTGAAAGGAAGCTGGTAACTCTTACCCTCATCCTCCAAAATGCGTGGTTTGTGTAAAAGATGCTGAGATGTTGAAACCTTTCCGCAGGTGTAAATTTTGCCCCACATTGTAATTCCAACTAAGACAGAGCCTAAGTGGCTGGAAAGACCCTCAAGCAAAACCAGAGGGTGAATTTATACCAAAGAACAGATGCCTTTAAAGGCACTGGCCCATTACATTCAACTACAGTCTTGAAATACCCAGCAAATGTTACCAGCAACAGCCCATTTCATCCATTAGGGGAGAAAGTATCTTTATCCTTGCATTAACAAGGACCATCTGACTACCAAGGAAGCTAATCCCCTATCATTACTGCCAGCTATTGTCAGTTCAAGTGATTTGAACACTCTAGGGATCCTGCACTGTCAATTATTCTTCACTGATGATGATGGAGACTGGAAGCAAGTATTCAGAGAGGACTTCTTTAATTTTAATTAAGATGATATAACCCATCCATTAAAAAGAAAGCCAGGGGGAGGGGGGGGGGGGGCCAAGATCAATATTCAATTGAATAAAACACTAAAGCTGCCCTAATCTGGTTTCCTTGTGTTTATACTTTTCTGTGTAGTCTCCAATTACATGATCACATTGCCTATTTCCCACAGGTCCCTCCCAGTGTGTACCAAGGGCAGGGCTCCAGGAATGGAGTGGGAAGGAAGGCCAGGGTAAGGTTCTGCCTATTCTCTTCAGAAGCTGATCCTGGAAGCCAGGGGACCAACGCACTAAGAATTATCAAATTATCTGGAGGGCTCTGAAGAACTGAATCCTCTCCCTGCTTCTACCCCAAAGTTTCCATACAACACCAACAACCAAATTTTAAACAGCTGGACAATGAATCCTTTCCATGCCTCCCAGGACTCATACAAAGCATTTCAGGCCAGGCACTTGGCATTTTCGTAAGCCACAACTGCAACCAAAGTCAATGGGTTTCATAAACAGTGCATTATGGGTTGAGGTGTGGGGAATCAAAAAAGAAAACTCAAAATATTTCAGCTTGACCAATGACAGTAGACAGACAATTTTGACCTCACATTTTCTTTGTCTCTGTTCCCCACTTATAAATGGAATAAACAGTTTCCTTAGCCATGTGACAACAAAAACTGAGACATCAGGTGAAACAACATGAACAACATTAAATGCAAGTTATGAAGAGTCTGTATTAAAAATAAAGCCTAAGGCTACAAATTATTAACAAAAAATATAAACATTAAGCAACTAACTAACCACTGACTGAACAAACCAGGGATGCCTCATTTTACCTTCAGAAAAATGAGATAGTGCTCCCCTACTATCTCTTTTTTCTAAGATACTGTGATCACTGTAAGACTGTAATTGAGGATTATATTAATGGTGCAAATGCTGAGATAAATCTGGCTTTTCTTTAGTGACTTTTTCTTTTCAGACTACCTTGACTGGACGTATTGGGTGCAGTACTCAAAGTACCCGCATACTTGTACTTGTGGACATGAGAAACTCTTTACAGTGCTTCTTGCCAGTTTTGCTTTCCAGATAAAGGCAGACACAGTGTTGCTGATGAAACATGCTTTTGCTTTTGCATTACGTACCCACAAGCAATTCCGAGCGCAGCTAAAATAAGAGCATAAAAGAAAAATAGAGCAGGACTCCCTAGTTCTTCAGGATTCATTATCCACTGGTGCAAGCAAATAAAGTCTTTCCCAATGCACTTGGCTGCGAGCCAGAAGAGAAATAAACAAGAAAGCACCTTTCCCACCATGGCTTTGAGCGTGGCTGGTCATGTTAGGGAATGCTTCCCCCCTCCCACACCCACGAACCAGCAGTTAAGGCAACGCACTGTGCCTTCCTGGCAGCCGTTCTGCTGTGCCCTGAAATAACATCTGCAGAAGGGCTTTCTGTGGTGCTGATCCCACCCTGGCACGGAGCTGCCTTTATAAAGCTCTGCTTGAAGATTCCCTCCCAGTAATAAGGCTGTTAGGCAGCATTTACGTATCTGCAATGGGACCCAGCTGTGAGTCAACTGCCTCCTGTACATACAGCTAAATGTACTATTCACACAGAAGTAGTTGTGATATACAAAGGGTTTGTGTGTTTTTACTCTTGAAGCAATTAAAGGTAAACTATTTGAAATTAAGTATGCAGCTGTAAAGTCTTCTAACAACACGTACAGGGAATGCTTTGTAAAGACTAGCCTCAATTATGTTTAATATAATAAAGAAAAGGGAAGGAGTCTCACATGTTCTAAATGAATATGGGCTTGGCTGGCAATGTTGTAAATTACATCTCTCACGTTTTTCTCTTGCTTGCCTCTTATGAAATCCTCTTGTGAAACTCCATGCTAGACATAGAAAGGAAAATCACAAAGAGAAAAAGCCTCAATAAATACCAAGTTTCCATTTTAGTTCCCAAAAAGCATATCCCAGCAACAACACAAAACAAAACTAGCGACACGAGACTGAATCAGCCTAAATGTTTTACCACTGCCCCCTCCATTTTATTTCCTTTTTTTTTTTTTTTTGTGAGTCACTGTGGGGAGAAAAAAAAAATAGAGCAGTTGGTACAGACTCTTGCTGCATGAATTTCTTCCCTTAAGACTTTGCAGTCAGTCAGATTTTACAGTTTGGGGAACTTATACCAGGTTAGATGCCCAATTTTTAAAACCCTAATCCAAGAATCGCTATTAAGGAGAAGAAAGCCAGTAACAGCTGTCACAGAAGCCAGGCTACCTTATGAAGTCAGTCACTATCTGGGGATTGGTGTGCACCATCAGGCTTGCAAAAAAACCAAACCACAAAAACCTAACAAAAAAAAACCCAAATGAGAAAAACCCAAAAACATCAAAAAAAGCCAGTCCCCGGAAAAGCAACCCCAAACTTATTCTTTGTCTATGGTGAGCAATGAAGGACATATTATGGTATATTGAGAACTGCACCTGCTGCCCGTTCTTCTCCAGAGCACCCAGACCTGTGAAAGCTGTACTAAGGCAGGCAGGTACTAAGGCTCCACGGGAGACAGAGACTCCTGCAGAACTCTGATACCCACCAGCAGCTGAAATGCTTACAAGATGCTCAGTCTGCACAGAAGGGGTACAAGCTGTTTTTACAGCTCCACTGTAAAACACCTTCCATGGCAGGGAATGACTGTGAATTTTCAGGCTATGTTTGAAAAGCTAAAGACTTGGAAGGCCTCCCATACCATGCAGTCCCAGAAGGGCTGAAAGCAGAGCACAGCTCCTCTCTGCAGTCTTATAACCCTCACCTAGATTAGATTCTACGTTTTTTTGCAACTTCCTCAATCCCTAAACTTCAAAACAAAACTTTGAATTGTATTGAAATTATATTCAGAAAATAAGAACACAACTGCCTTAAGTATCACCATAATTACATACATTTTGTTAAGGATAAAAAGAATAGCATTAACATTTAGAAACTGAGACTGGAGGTGAAGGAATAAGAGCTGCAATATCTACAGATCTAGCCAGAGAACATTAATGAAAAAAAAATTGAGCTTTAATCCCACTTTACCCAAATTGCAAGATCTGCTAAATTCCAAGGTAAATTAGGTATAGAGTTTAAATTGGAGGACTACACCATCTCCTACAGCAATGTATGGAATGTATGCTCATAGCTATCAAATATGCAACATAAAACCCCACAACCTAAGCCCCCCCCAAAACCCCAAACCACCAGCACATTTATGAAAAGGCAGCAAAGAGAAACCCTAGAAGGTTGTTCACAAGTAAAATTTCTCACAGTGCTCCCTTTACGGGGATAGGAAAAAAAAAAGACAAAACCAACATAAACCCCCCCCAAAGCCAGGCCCCGTTCCATATATGTATTTCTATATGCCTCTGGAAAAAAATCCTGAAGGCTAAAACATTCCTATATTTCATAAAAAAGAACAAAAAGAAAAATCCCAGAAACCCTGGAGTTTCATGAAGGTCGCTCCTCTCACCTCCCAAAAGACATAAAACCGTGACAGTGGCACATTACAGCAGAAAGTTAAAATAAAGCAAAAAGGTGTTCTGCTTCTGGCATAGTAAATGACAATCTCATATCTAGCACTGAGACACAGTGAGAAACGCTAGGCTGTTCAATTCCAGACAACTTCCTTACCAACATACAAACATCCATGGGAAGAAAGACCTTTTGTCTTGTGCTGTGATACGGAGTTGCTCGTAAGCAGGTAACTATGCCTTGTGCTTTCCCAATGTGACTGGCTGCATGGTCAGCATGGATGTCCCTCACACCTAAAATTGCAGAAATTAATATGTTTAGAGACACGCTCTCAGGCCTTCTGAGGGGTATAATCTTCCCCGATGCATATCACAGTTGTAGCTAAGGAAAGCTAAGTGCATTGGTCCGTGCTAGAACTGTCTATGTTCATAAATTGCCTTGAGATCTTATCTCAGAGGTGCAAAGCAGGAGGCAGATTCATTGCCTTCCAGATCCAGGAGCAAGATGCCTCTTAGCCTGTTGCGGTTCCTGCGAAGGGTGTGCTTAGCAGAGCAGCACCTGTTCAGATATAATACACCAGAACACAAACTCATTTTCATTGGCGTGTCCTCCCCCAGGATAACAGCATTCCAAGAACCATTCTTCCTGCCAGAAAAATCATTCACGCGTGAGATTCCTGACAAGCATTACTGCTTACAGCGTGGTTTCACCATTAGCTGCAGCTGATCCAGCAGTGAACTGAAGTTAGAGAGGATGGCCCTATGCCTCCCCCCCTGAACCTGCCACCTCTCTGGTGCTGTCAGGTGCAATGAGGCAGTAGCACAGCAAACCAAATCTGATCGCCAAAGCAATGGAAAACTAATTTTGGTTACTACATGATCATACAACTGCAAAAACTGAAGGAAGAGGGAAGTGAGGGGGGTGGGGGAAGTGAGCAGCACCAGTGCTCTTCATGGCCAGACTGGCTTAGACTCATCATAAAGCCATCAAGACTGATTTTTCACAGAACTGATCTGGGATATAATGAAAATTTAAAGGGAAATTGACATTAAAATTCACAGAAGCTCCAACAGAAGGAGCATTCTACAATGAAAGGAATGAGAATACAGAAATTACAGACCAACAAGTCCAGCTGACACCTGGAAAAGACACTGGGTGTACAAGATTCACTGCCTAAGCCTGCCTGAGCCTTGCACAGGACTCAGAAGTCTTTGTGAAACAGTGGCTAGAGGTAGACTACAGGGACTTACTTTGGCAATGGCAGCGGAAAGGAGAGTGTGGCTTGGAGGAATCAATGGATATAACCTGCTGACTGGGAAGCTCAGGCTTTACATACATCTAGGAATTTAAAAAAAAAAAGCTAAAAGCATAAGAGTTTGCAGTGACTCACGATGCTCAGCCTGGGAATATATCCCAAAGGTGAGTGTCTGAAAAGGTTTAAATGAAATTATTGCCTCCTAACTACCTAGGCAATGAATCAGAGAGCACAATATTAATATTTTTAAATGCCAGGAGCTGGGGGGAAAAAACAGAACTTTGGACAACAAGATTGCCAGTCAAAATTAGCTTGACAAAAGAAGTAACCCAAAACCAGTTAGAATAAAGTATCACTGCTACCGGGAGAGATACACACAAACTGGAGACAGCTAACTAATAAAGAAGCTAAAATGCACAATAAATTTTGCAAACATGACCAGTAATGAAACCAGGTCCCCCTAGTCTAGAAAAGACTGCTGATAGGAAATGCCAAGAAAAGGGCTGGGTTCAATTAATTCCTCCACTTGTGGAAAAAATGCCCACAGAAGTTACCTGTTTAATATGCAGTGAAGGAGACTTGTTTGGATAATTTGCTACACTGGTAGATATAAGAAAAGTTAAACATGACAACGGGGCACCTAGAAAATCCAGACACTCGCCCTCCAACAGATTTTCAAGAGAAGGATCATCTGACTTGTATCAGGAGTGACCCAAGTATGACTGAACTTCTTCAGGTTCAAAGACATTTCTCAGAATGGAAGACACTGGTATTTCTCACACTCCCACATTTCTTCAACCATAAGTTGAGAAAGACAATTGCCACATTTCACTGATTTTCTACTGATGAAGTGAACATCAGATACCAAGAGAGAGGATCTTCATTTCTTCACAAGAAGAATGTGCTCACTGTATCTTTCTTTTTACTTTTTAAACTCTTTCAACCTCAACACTGGCCTTCTCTCAGACTACCTGATAAGCAAAAGGAAAATAATGCCACTACAGTATTAAATACTACTAGATAATACTACTACTACTGAACAGTAATAATTCCCTAGATACTAATAAAATACTAACGAATCATACTAAATAAGAGTAACTCTCAAACTCCTCTTGCATCTGAGCTCATATAGGGAATTCTTCCATAAAGCAACAGATATCTAAAAGAAAGTTTCCCTTTTCTTCACAGCAAATGAACAGTTCTTTCCCAATCTGTGACTCTCATATTAGGCATGAACTAATAGTGGCTCTTAACCACAAGGATCATATCTTCTTTGTTGTGTTTTTTTCTAGCTACTCAATTACTGACAGTTAATATACTTTTAAGTTAATATACTTATAGGGAGAGGAGAGAATTCATGCCCAAATTTACACCACCACCCAGCAAAGTTTGAGAAGTCAACTCTTTCAAGGTAACCAATAAGGAACAACAGCTGCAGAATACCTACAGGAGTCTGTGTTCTGACAAGTCAGAACACTCACTACAAAAAGACACTGAGAGGCTGGAGAGTGTCCAGAGAAGGACAATGAAGCTGGTGAAGAGTCTGGAGAACAAATCTTATGAGGAGAGGCCGAGGGAACTGGGGTTGTTCAGCCTGGAGAAAAGGCGGCTGAGGGGAGACCTTCTCAACCTCTACAACTACCTGAAAGGAGGCTGTGGAGAGGTGGGGTTTGGTCTCTTCTCCCAAGTCACAGGCAACAGGACAAGAGGAAATGGCCTCAAGTTGCACCAGGGGAGGTTTAGTCTGGATATTAGGACTGAAATGGTTATCAACCATTGGAGTGGGCTGCCCAGGGAACTGGTTTGGTCACCATCCCTGGAGGTATTTAAAAGATGAGTAGACATAGTGCTTAGTGACATGGTTTAGTGATGGGTTTTGTTAGTGTTACGTTGATGGTTGGACTAGATGATTTGAAAAGTCCCTTCCAACCCAGGCAATTCTATGATTCTAAGTGGGACAATCAGAAAATACAGCGAAGAGATGGATTTACTGCACTCTGTAATAGGAGCAAGAAAAGACAAAAGAGTGTTAAGCAACAATGAACAGAGCAGTAGAAAACCACACTTCAATGAGCTTTCCAGTGAGCAGCTTCTAAAGAAAGGACTTAGTTCCAGGACAGGTGCACTGAGATTACAGATTTGTGGCTGAGCCTTCAGAACACATCAGAAGTATTAACTAAGGCAACTTCTACTGAAATTAAATTCTAGTGGGTAGAGTAAATCAGTAACACATTTGCAATAGAGCAAACATCAGTAAATACTGCATCTGCACTAATGACTCATAAACACAATCTAAAAATGGGAAGACACCTACCCAGCATTTCCAAGGTGAGGTACAAGAGGGCACTCTGAGTGTTCTCAGCGTACGTTTCAAGCTCCTGGATGTTACGGTATGCTCTATCATCCAAATTCTTCTCCTGTAATATGAACACAGCAATTCAGCAGAACGTAAATATAACATGCTATTTGTGCAGTCCTATTACTAGTCAGGTCAGCATAAGAAAAATCTGCTATTATTAAAAAAAGGGCAAAATTAAGAGAGTATAAACTCAGATGGAAGTAGTCATTAAAGCTTAAGCAAGTCTAACGTAACCTAATAACCACATGCAACTGCAGCTAAGTTTGGTTACGGGAGCAAATATAACCTCTTGCAATGATAAGAAACCAGATTTCTTCATTAAAAGAGATACAGCTGAAACAAAGCATCACGTGGTATTCCTACACTAGAGGACTGTCAATTTTTAATACTTAATTTGCTTCTGAAGCACGGAGAAATTTAGATAAGTAGGAATGTATTTTTTAGAAGATGCATGAATCAGTCCATCAGATATACACCTGAGTTTCAAAGCCATATGCAAACAGCTCTCAAAATATAACAGCCTCCAGCATTCTTCCTGTCCTAGCGGCTTCTGTGGTTAAAACATCAGTCCTAAAATTAACAAACTCTGAAATCTTTCATAGCGATAACACTCCGCAAGTAACTGACCATCAATCTTCTGAAGCTGTAACTTCAAGAGATGCTACCTTTAGCAGCAGACCCAGCTTAACAAATTCCTGCCCGCAGTTATCCATTCTTGCCCTTGTGTCAGAGTTGGTACCAGCATCACTGTACCAGTGAAATTCTTCTAAGCACCCCTTGCCATTTAATCCCATAGGATGGAACTTCCCTCACTTACATCCAGAAAGGTATCTAAGTGTAACTCCAAACAGATTACCTCTAGGGGCAACCACTTCAAATCAAGAATAGAGACAAGCAACAGAAAACATACACTGGATGTAAGAGCAGGGAAGAAGAAAGATGTCGACTCACAATTTATTGTATCACTCTGTATTTATTTTAAAGCAAAACTGAAGAAAGGAATCTATTAGCAGTTTTGGCCACAAAGAGCAGAAATTATGAGTAGGGGCATGAAGGGAAAATTAAAAGGAAATATAGCAGTCCCGTTCTTACAGAGAAATACTACAGTCTGGAAATGGTGAATTACTCAAACTTTTGTTTTACACAAACACATAAAATTAAGGGGAAAAAAACCCCACATACGACTAAAAACGGAATCAGTCCTTGAATGATAAGTACTTACTCGCTCATCAATTATCTTCATGAACCACATTTTAGTCAAGTTATGCGTCTTGACAGCCTGAAATTATCACACAAAAACATCCCTGTTAATGTATATAAACTGCTGGTAGAACTGCATTCTGAAGGCTGAAATATATTTTAGATAATCCTTTTCTTACAAGAATTGTATTCACTGAATTAAAAACGTGACACATCAGTGGAAAATCATAGAATTCTATGATTGGCTTCTTCAAATATAAAAAAATTTCAACTGGCATTTCTTACAAGTTGTTGTACACAAAAATGAAATCTTGGACATCAAGCCAGTTAACTAAAAGCATTTCTTTAAAAAGAATTTTGAATCAAGTAATCTATTCTCTCATGGAGTCATTGTGGAGCTCCCACAAAGTATTTCCAGATAACTATGTTCACTCCACAAAGAGAGCACCGTTTCCTCCAGAGTCAAGCAACAAAAAGATTTCTCCTAGAAGTTTTCAAGAAAACCTCAGTAAAACATAGCAATATGTACTGTAAAGACAGCATCCTAACACAGTAATATAATCAATATTATGGTTTTGTTTAGAAAAGTATCACACAGCATTTCATAGTCACATGTTGTTCTTCTGGCTCTTATCTTGTATTTTAATTCCTTCCTGTACTACTCCATGCCGTCAGCTCACCCCCCATCCTCTTACACACACTGAATTTCACAGACCATGCTGCCAGGCAGGCTGCAGTCACACATACAAATAAACAAAACCTATGGGACACGTTGCTCACAATATTAGCCTTTACAGCCCACTCTCAACTTCTTCTCATCTGTTATATTTATAAATATTTTTTTAAGGTCTGACAAGACTAGATCCTCTTGCTGATTCAACAAAACCTGCTTGAGGAAGCACTTGGTATGTGAAAAGGCAAACCTTAAGTTACAACTATGAACGTCAGTTTTGATTGTCATTTGTTTGCCTTGAGTATATCATTTTGTAAATGAAATCCTTGAAGTACTCAGGCATCAAGATGAAGTACCAGACCGAGTTCTGCTGAATTACCCCGTCTGTACATTACATCCATTTTGAGCTACCTTCACTCAAACGCACAGATCCTCATTTTGGAGAAGTTTTAAAAATTGGCTTCTTCCACAGAAATTAAGGGAGAATTAGGCCTCACTTCTCACATGTTCAAAATGGACAGACAAGTAAAAACAAATACCATACAGTTGCTGTATAAGTTTACGTTAACGTCACTGAGAATTGAGCTATTAATAATTCTAGAAATACTATTAAAAGCTATTTATATACCTTACTAGTGCATAAAACTCTTGAAATCCAAACATGAGTATTCTGGGATACACAAAACTTCAAGAACACATTAACATGATAAATCAGTATTTCTTCTGGAAAATCAAAACTGTCCTCATGCAAACTTAACAGCCAGGAAGGAGTATACATAGCATATGCTATGCTATGCAAAAGACATAATAATTCTATTAACAGCTCTGCAATAATTGTGAGTCCAGGTGTCTCTCTAAATCCTTCTTTCTAGAATAGCAGTGACATTCTTGAACGTTTGTGAAGCTGTGCTCTTCAAATAGGTCATTCTTGGGGCATTTGCTGAAATGTAGAAATAAAATCACATCTTGAGTGCAAAGGTCACCAGGTCAGGTTGGATTGTTAGCTCTTTCCAATGCTCTGCAGTGTTCAGAGCTATCAGAGCTCTTAGAAATACTTTCTGAAATATTTTTCCACATCTTATTTTACAAGCAGTACACAAACCAGTTGCTCTGGGACAGGTTGGGCATCAGACAGCTGTTGGAGTGCAATAGCTTTCCTGTGCATCACTTGTCTTCCTTCTATTTTATTTTTCCTCTCTGCTATTTTTTCTTTTTCTTACAATTTTTGCTATTGTTTCTTTTTAATTATTGAACTGCTGTGATCTCAAACTTCCAATTGTCTTCCCCATCCCACCAAGGCGGGGTGAGCAAGCAGCTGTGTGGTGCTTAGTTGCCAGCTGGGGGTTAAACCACCACAATGCTTTGGGTTTTTTTTACAAATTACTGCTCTGCTAATAAACGTTTCCACCCCACATTGACACATACACAAACGGCCTGAAATTAAAAGCGGTCAAAAGAATATATGCAATCATATTCCAAACTAACTCATACCCAACCCACTCAATCAGACAACTAAATGAGAGGTTATCTTCAGAAACAAAAATAAGTTGAGCTACACTAAAGCAAGTTCCTCCCTGGACGTGAGACAAAAGCCTTTGGGGAGAAAATGGTCTTGGTCCGGGGAAGTTTGTCGTATGCTCAAAGAGAGAAAGAGATAAAGAGATGGGAAAGAGGGAAAGAGATAAAGAGAGGGAAAGAGATAAAGAGAGGGAAAGAGATAAAGAGAAGGAAAGAGATAAAGAGAAGGAAAGAGATAAAGAGAGGGAAAGAGATAAAGAGAGGGAAAGAGGGAAAGAGGGAAAGAGGGAAAGAGGGAAAGAGGGAAAGAGGGAAAGAGGGAAAGAGGGAAAGAGGGAAAGAGGGAAAGAGGGAAAGAGGGAAAGAGGGAAAGAGGGAAAGAGGGAAAGAGGGAAAGAGGGAAAGAGGGAAAGAGGGAAAGAGGGAAAGAGGGAAAGAGGGAAAGAGGGAAAGAGGGAAAGAGGGAAAGAGGGAAAGAGGGAAAGAGGGAAAGAGGGAAAGAGGGAAAGAGGGAAAGAGGGAAAGAGGGAAAGAGGGAAAGAGGGAAAGAGGGAAAGAGGGAAAGAGGGAAAGAGGGAAAGAGGGAAAGAGGGAAAGAGGGAAAGAGGGAAAGAGGGAAAGAGGGAAAGAGGGAAAGAGGGAAAGAGGGAAAGAGGGAAAGAGGGAAAGAGGGAAAGAGGGAAAGAGGGAAAGAGGGAAAGAGGGAAAGAGGGAAAGAGGGAAAGAGGGAAAGAGGGAAAGAGGGAAAGAGGGAAAGAGGGAAAGAGGGAAAGAGGGAAAGAGGGAAAGAGGGAAAGAGGGAAAGAGGGAAAGAGGGAAAGAGGGAAAGAGGGAAAGAGGGAAAGAGGGAAAGAGGGAAAGAGGGAAAGAGGGAGCAAAGGCACAGACAGACTGACCTGCAAAACTACCAATTCTGCATTTTAATGTCTGCATTAAAATATCACCCTCGGTACATCTTCAACTCCCATAATCTCATAAAAAGGTTCACAATGTTTGGCAGTCTTCATTCTAGCTGTATGAACACTTTGTTGTGGCTAAAGCACACACTTAGACACTCTGAGCTGGAGACACCTACGAATAGCTCCAGTCCTCCTAAAAGTGACTGTTAACAGGTGTTTTTTCTTTATTTTACTTCTTGGCTTTACCAGTAATTTCCCATAGTTAAACAAACTGTGCCTTGTTTAAATTCCAATTTTAATCTAAATATGAGTGGTGACAGACAGGAACAAATCTCACTTATGTTTTATTTCACATTTGAAGGAAGAGTCAGGGACAGGACACGGTTTCAGCACTGCCAAAA
Organism: Jacana jacana; assembly: GCA_013400555.1. NCBI lineage: Eukaryota > Metazoa > Chordata > Aves > Charadriiformes > Jacanidae > Jacana > Jacana jacana. The sequence continues at coordinate 158,163 of VZTM01032113.1, forward strand.
ATCGCTGAAAGAGGATCTGGAAATGATTCTTTTGGTTTTTTGTGGCCTCAGACATGTAAGAGAGTGGATGCAAGGTGAAGACAGCAACAAGTGAAATGCTCTAATCCCGCAGGAACTGCATTGCTCTAACTCAGTGTTACAGCCAGTGTCCTGCTTTTCCCAGGATTCCAACAGGAACAATGCAGATGAATGCTCACGTCAAGACTCCACATTTCACCACCTGTTTTTAGCAGGTCTATAAAACTACCTACCTGTGGTACCTACATCAACTGTATTCAGCTACTGACATCTAGACAAACTACAGCTTTTCCTGTCCAGGAGCTCAGAGATCTTTGGTTTAAGTTCAGGTTCTGATCCTACAGAGGCCTTGCAGTAGCTGCTTTTCAGAAGGTTCTGAGATTTGCTGTGGCTGATGGCCCTAAGAGGACAAGGCAGCAATGTATGCAATTTCCATCCCCAAAGAAATTCAAAATTCCACTCTTTGTGACCCTGACAATCTAACCTAACTTTGATGTTAGACCACCTTGGAATGGCATGTTGGACCAGATGGCAACCAGAGATCCCTACCAATGAAATTATTCTGCGGTTCTACATCAGCATCAAGGGGAAATCCATTTGCACTGCCTTCAGACCTTCAATAATCCATCCAACCTATCAATGACAGTTCTAACTAGGAATAAAATACTTTGCAAGAAAGCCTGTTTCTTTCACCGTGACCCCCCGAGGAACAGATCTGCAGGTGTACTCTATGTGAGATGTTCTACTGCCTGCAGAACTCAGGCATCTTGGTAAAAATAAACAGTTAAGTTCACAAGTACATTCCCTGTTACTCAATACATTTTTAAGTTCACAAATACACTTCCTATTACTCAATGCACACAAAATGGTCTGTACAAAACATAATACATAAATAGAAGTCATCAAGCAACTCTTGACGCGAGGTAAAGACTGTATTAAGATTCTTCCTATAATCCAGTAACCTGGTGTGAAGGTCTTGGGCTTTTCCTCCTACCCTATTTGCCCACACACCTCCTTGCCTAGTCTCCTGTCTTTGTACAGCTTAATCTCTTCGGGCAGGACTAGCACTGGTTCAGGAAAGCATACTCAGGCACTTCACTTGATATTCATTTGCACCTTATCACAATATACTCTGGCCTTCACCTACACAGAAGATAAAAAAGTATATGGCTGACAGAGGTCTGACACTCCAAGTAGGTCCTATCTAAATGTTCTCCTTCTCCAACTCTGTTCTTTGGTTGTAGGTAACTTAAAACATCACACAGACAACAAACACAATTTACATTATCTCTTTTATATAAAATAACACTGTTAACTATGCAACACGGCACCCACAAAACAATGATGTTATTTCCCACAGTAATATTTTAGTTAAGTGAATCTTAGGACAATAAAAGTATACTTTACCTTCCACAGTTCTGTAGCAACTGGCTGATGTGGCGGGTTATCGCAGTAGATATCTTCCACAGCATCCCTCCAGAACTGCATTCGCATCAATCCTATAGTCTTCTGAGTTATGGAGTCTTTAATCTAGAAAGGATACACCTGGAGTGAAATTCACAGTGTCTTTAAGGCACTTGCTCTATCTAAAGACAGACACAGGACGTAGCCAAACTCAGTGGGAAAAGTGCTCGGTTCTGAATTTACGTTTATTCCTCATAAAGCATATGAACACTACAAAGAGTGGGAAAAAAAAAGAAAGAAAGTCTTAAGTCTTCACCACAACTTGACTTTGAAACCCAGGGAGATCAAGTCCTGGGCAACCCTCACCTTAGCTTTCTTCCCTGCAGGAATAGAAGCAGAGGCAACAGCAGCAAGGGAGGGCAGTGCCACAGGTTGCCAGAAGCACAGCCCACAGAAGCTGATGCAGGATTTTGCTTGGTCAGCACCTTTCCTGGATCACTCCTTTCTGGCAAGGGTTACCAACTTTCCTGGTTGCACTGGCAGTTTCTGGCCACCTCGCAAAGGGGAGAGACTGCAGCCACTCCCCACCCCCAACTCTTAATTGCAAACTTTCCCCCGGCAGCTTTTCCACTGCCCAGCTTCTGCCAGCAAAGACCAGTGATTGATTCTATCATCCAAGTTTTTGACAGACCTTCTACAGATAGTATGTAGCTGCACTTCACTGATTGGTCTGCTGCATTTGAAACCAGGCCATAGATGCAATCACGTAACAGTATCAAGGTTTACAGCCTGTTTGTTATACTTTGATTTCAAAATGCACAACAAAGAGTAAAGTGGGAAAAACGACATGCATAACCAAAATAAACTGGGGGAGTCTAGCTATTTTCCAAGGGCCTTTCAAAACTAGAGGTTTGTAATGCACCCTTTATTCATTGCCCCTTATAATACAAAAGTTGATATCAGCAAAACACCAACTACTCGTGTAAGTTAGAATATTGAAACTGTTATTTTACATTTCCAGGGTTCACAAATCTATTTTAAAATATTGAAACTGTTATTTTGCATTTCCAGAGTTCACAAATCTATTTTAATACCTGCCTGAGCCAGTTCCACATTGAAGGCTCTCAAGGCAAGAGCAGAGGTTCGAGATTCCGCAGGCAGCAGTAGAGAACACAGAAACCCTTCATAATCACGCTTCCTATAAAAGGATGAAAAAAAAACATTTCTTATTTATAGCTCTATGTAAATTGGGGGTGCTATTGCTGAAGTCCTAAAATAGTAGCAATAAGAAACAGTTCAAAACTCTGACCTTTCAAAAGTAGCAGCTTTTAAGCTTAAGCTTTTTTAGAGTGAGACAAACTACAAGAAAGAGGGGATGCTGTCTGAACTCCCACTGCACCTCTCAAATCCAGATCTCAAGATATTTGGCCAATGGCATGGAACAAGGCTGTGGCAGAACTGCAGACAGAATCCAGACTGTCCGACTTCCAGGCTTCTGTTCCAAGCATGCAACCGCATTTCTTTAAAAGACCGTACTTTGGAGCTTGGCAGAAGAGTACCTGCTTAACCAGTAAGTTTTTGTTTATTGGCAACTATATTCAAAGCATAAAAACTCCGGGTCTTGGCAGTTCCACCGCAGGTAACTGGCAGCCAACCTGGAGTGGTATGCCTTTGTTTGGCCACTTGGGTGTGCCATTAAATTGAAAACAACCACAGTGCACAGAACCATAAATTGCAAAATCATACAGAACTGCAGTGAACAAAAACACCTGGGTCATCTCTGAAAAGCTAAACTGCTTGTTTTGAACAACATTTCTGTGTACCTTCTGATAAGCCTGTAGCCTGATTCTTCCTTGGAACAGGACCAGCAACTCCCAAGTTTCACCCCGGGAGTAGAGAAGCAGGTGTCAAAAAAAACACATTTACTAATTTTCATGAACTCTGCTGCTCTTACAGGTACTCATATTTGTTTTGAATGTGAGCTTAAAATAGCAAAGCCAAACTAAAACCAAGGGTTATTAGGGTTGCTACTTTCAGCATCAAACAAAAAAGAAGCGAAATTTTAACAGAGGTTCTTACCCCTACAATACACAGCAGCTGGTAACTAGCAAATGCTTAGAGTTTCACAATTGTTGTGAAACCTCTTTTAGAGCTTGATGCAAATCCAGAAGCAGCAGCAACAGTGACATCTGTGAATTTTAGGAGGCCTTAAAGGGCACCTTCATATTAAAGAACACACACATCAAACCTCCCTCCATTAAGACATTTTCTCAAGATTAGCTCAAAACCTAGTAGTTTGGTTTTTTTTTCCAGGCTGACTGTAGAAACAACCAGTAGTGCCCACCCTGGGCAGAGCTGCAATGCCAGTTCTAGTTGGGTAGTTTGCCTGGGGTTTTCACACAAACAGAACCACCTCTACTTCCAGAAAGGAAACAAAGAAACACAAAGTAAACAGCAGTACAGTAGAGAAATTTGTCTTCCCTCTAGTAATGGCGCTGGCGTGTTGGGTTTGGTTTTGGTTTTTTTAAATATTCTAAGCTTAAAAATTAAGTGCAGCAAAAAATAGCTAAGAAAGCAATGAGAAAGAAATGTGAGTTTTATGTTGACAGTACTCCCTTGGATATAACAGTAGAAAAGGAAATCCATTAAGCCTCAGCCTGTAAAACAAAATTGATATAGATCACATTCCACCCCAACTCTCTTTGTGTATATCCTTTGTGGGTTAAGGAATGAAGAAAGGAGGGAATGATCTTAAGTCTGGTATTGAGTGTTTTTCATAGTTTCCCCTCTCAAATAAACATCCATATGGACCCACAGAGGGAAGGAAAGCTGGTTACGTCCGTTACTGGACATTCACTCTAATGGAAAATTTTAAATCTTAAAAATAATTTCTTCCACATTAAAAAACTCTATAACACCATCAAGTCACATGCTTGTCCTCCAGAGCAAACACCATGAGACAGAAAAGTTCCCCGCTAGGGAAATATATTTCTAATCAAACAGCTTAAAGCTACTTGTAAACAACTCACTTAATGTAAAAAGGAAAATCCTTGAGAAGGACATCTCGCATATTGCAAAAAGTTGCAAAAATCTACATCGTTAAAGCATAACTCGGTTGTTCTTCCTCACGTACGGGAGGCTCAAATTCAGAACTGGGGAACTGCTGATGGTTCCAGAGTCTCGAGTGGTTTATTTCTGCTTGCATAGTAAAACCTTCCTCTTTATTTTCTCACAACTCAGGAGTTCCATGCCACATCTGAGCTACTACGAACCGCAGCTTCAATTAAATGATGCCAAAAGCATAACCACCTTTCCTTTTGTTTTTCTGAATGCTTGTGTATTTTTACAAGTAGCCCTTTTTATGGTTTAACAAAAATAACAACAAAAAAGTTTAAATTCAACCCTCTCAGCTTCTGTGTCTTGGAACCTAACTATGCTGTTCACAGTTGTTTGCTACTGAAAACATTTTTAGTCTTGGAGTTACGCTACTGAGTAACAAGTAAACAAATTCTGGGTGGAGTAATCATGACAAAGCCATAAATCCAAAGTTTCATCAAAGAAAATGCAACCTGGCCAACCATTCTGATGCATCTGTAAAGGTCTGCTTCTTGGCACTGCATAGAGAATTCAAGATTGTCACAGTTCTTCCCATTAGTTTTCCTACTTCAAACAGTACTGCTGCCCACACACCTTTGTGTCTTTTACAAGCACCAGCTTGGAGAAGGCGATCCTGTTCCACTCTCTCTACACACGCTTGGAAGCCTTCTCCCTACTTGTGTCAACCAGCTAGGACAGCTGTATCCAAAGAGAAAGTATTTATGTCTTTTTGTACAGAGACTCGTTTCATTTTTTACTTTGTACCACTGAACTCTTGTGGGCTAGAAAGTAGCTAAGGGCCTTGTTTACGCACGTTGTTTATGGCCCAGAAGCCAAGGAGGAAACATTGCATGGGCTGGAGGTGTCTGGGCTGTGTTCCTGCTCCTCCGGTAGCATTCTGGACTTGACCAAAAACGGATACTTTTGAAAACTAGACCCCCTCCCTCTCCTGCATTCGGGTCAGAGAAGCTACTTGAGCTGTCTGTCCAGCTGTTGGGTTTCCTCTGCTTTCGCTCATTTTTCCAAGGAGGACTTGGGCAGCTTCGCTATTTCCCAGTTCGCCAAGAAGATCTGAGTTTTGCCTCTTGTTTTTTGCCTCTTGTTTTTAAACACCCACTTTGGTGATCCTTCTCTACAAAAAGCCAAGACAACGAAATGGAAAAGTTCAGCATTTCCCAAGAAAAGCAGCCGTGAAGGAAGCGGGGGAGGGACTTTGCCGGGTACAGGTGAAATCATCCGTGTAAGCTTTCAACGTCCCTCGAGTTTCCCTTGCTCCCCGCCGGGAAGGCCGGGCCTCGGCACAACCCCTGCCACGGGCGCCGCTCGCACCGGGGGCGCAGGGCTTTTCCGCGGCCA
>VZTM01032113.1:164132-183392 GCA_013400555.1 Jacana jacana
ACCTTCAGCCGGGGGTGGCAGGGCCCGTACCGCAGCCCGCCCCGCGCCATGGTGGCGGCCGCCATGCTGCCCACCGCTCCGCCTTCTCCCGTCAGTCAGCCCGGCCCCGCGGGGCTCGTCCGCTGTGAGCGCTTAACGGAGGCAGTGCCGGTAGATGGCACCCGAGAATGCGACGGCTTTGTGGGAGCCCTACGGCCTTTTGTTGTCCTGCAAATGGCGTCCGTCCTGCAATCTTTGCCTCAGTTTCCCCCGGGTGCTGGTGGTTTGAGGTGAATTCCTCTGCTCCCTTGAAAACCAGGCGCTTGGGGCTTTAAAGCGTTGACCCCACAGAACTGAGGAAGGTGAATTGTAGAAATAATTGTAAAAATCTAGCTATGGGCAGTGCGGCATAGGAGACTGCAGGAGCGGCTACATGTAGGCCCGGGGAAGAGCCCCTGGGTGGGTTTACGGGATGAAGGAGCGGAGCAGGGGTGTTCTGCCTGGGCAGCAAAGCTGACCGCAGGGCTCAGTCCTAAGTAAAATGTTGTGTTTCAGGTTTGCGGCAGAGGCCCTGTTTCCTCTTCTTGGCTGGGAGAAGGACGCCATGCCGTACAGGATGGCTGGAGTTCAGTTAGAGACAGGAGGGCCCCATTAGCCCTGTAGTCATGGCCAGAGTGGTCAGACTCCCACAGTTTGGCCTATATGGGGACAGGCCAGCAAATTCTTACAAAACTGCCACCATGCTTAAGAACAGTTTCATCTTAAAACTACACCAGCTCAACTTATTGGTAAATAGGCCAACGTAGTTATTAGTAGAAGCAAGAGCAGCATGGTTTTTTGTTAAATAGCCAGCCATGCCGTTCTCTAACCTCCATTTTATAGTACAGTGAGTTGTTTCAGGGAGTTAAACCAGCAGAAATGTGTCCACTGCTTGCTTTTGGCTTTCCTGAGTTCGTTTCTCTGTCTTAAATCAGTTCACTGCGAGGTCAGCTGAGCATCAGCACCGAGCAAGGGGCTGTGGGCTGGCGAGAGGGCTGGATCACCCAGTTTGTGGACAGTAATATAGATCTTCATTAGCTGAGCTGGAAAGTGAAGCCACTTGGTAAATATGGGGAGAGTTTTGAGTGGGCAGCAGCATTCAAGTGACAAGGCATCTCTCTGGAAATGAGAGGAAGCCTTTATTTTGTGCCACAGAGACAAGAGGTAGAGCTAAGTTAGGGATCTCACTTAAACATTATTTATTTTATTAATTAGTGCTCCTTGCGGGTTGACCCTGAGCCTTTCTTCTTCCCTTTCCCTTGCCTCTAANGCCAGGCCGAGGAGGAAACGCCAGTCCCCTTTTCCCAGGAAACCCAACGGCCTTTCCGTCAGGAGGGAAGCTCTGACAAGCCTTCCTCCCGCAGGCTCGCCCACCCCTGAGAAGAAGAAACCCCAGGCATGACAGGCCTTCCCTCCCCGGGCACTCACCGCACCAGCTCGGCGCAGTACTGCACCTCTCCGCCGGGCGCCGGGCGGCTCCACCCCGCCGCCGCCGCCNGGAAGGTGAATTGTAGAAATAATTGTAAAAATCTAGCTATGGGCAGTGCGGCATAGGAGACTGCAGGAGCGGCTACATGTAGGCCCGGGGAAGAGCCCCTGGGTGGGTTTACGGGATGAAGGAGCGGAGCAGGGGTGTTCTGCCTGGGCAGCAAAGCTGACCGCAGGGCTCAGTCCTAAGTAAAATGTTGTGTTTCAGGTTTGCGGCAGAGGCCCTGTTTCCTCTTCTTGGCTGGGAGAAGGACGCCATGCCGTACAGGATGGCTGGAGCTCAGTTAGAGACAGGAGGGCCCCATTAGCCCTGTAGTCATGGCCAGAGTGGTCAGACTCCCACAGTTTGGCCTATATGGGGACAGGCCAGCAAATTCTTACAAAACTGCCACCATGCTTAAGAACAGTTTCATCTTAAAACTACACCAGCTCAACTTATTGGTAAATAGGCCAACGTAGTTATTAGTAGAAGCAAGAGCAGCATGGTTTTTTGTTAAATAGCCAGCCATGCCGTTCTCTAACCTCCATTTTATAGTACAGTGAGTTGTTTCAGGGAGTTAAACCAGCAGAAATGTGTCCACTGCTTGCTTTTGGCTTTCCTGAGTTCGTTTCTCTGTCTTAAATCAGTTCACTGCGAGGTCAGCTGAGCATCAGCACCGAGCAAGGGGCTGTGGGCTGGCGAGAGGGCTGGATCACCCAGTTTGTGGACAGTAATATAGATCTTCATTAGCTGAGCTGGAAAGTGAAGCCACTTGGTAAATATGGGGAGAGTTTTGAGTGGGCAGCAGCATTCAAGTGACAAGGCATCTCTCTGGAAATGAGAGGAAGCCTTTATTTTGTGCCACAGAGACAAGAGGTAGAGCTAAGTTAGGGATCTCACTTAAACATTATTTATTTTATTAATTAGTGCTCCTTGCGGGTTGACCCTGAGCCTTTCTTCTTCCCTTTCCCTTGCCTCTAAAGTTCTCTTTGTCTGTCTCTGGACCTTGTTTTAAACCCTTGCTATGCCTTGAGCAGGATTTATTGTTTGTCAGGGCACCCAAAGGAGGTCATTTAGCTTTGGGTGGAGGCTGAAACTGCTGTTGTTTAAGTTTTCAGAGAGAACCCCTAGATAAATGAATCCAGCTCTTTCAGCTGCTGCCAATTCCTGGCAGAAGGGTTACATAAACATACTCTAAACCTCAAGGGTATTATAAATAAATCTTATAAAATATTAACTTTTGTTAATCTCTGAATGAACCAAAATGGCGCTAAACTGATTTAAACCCTTAGTAAGTAAAGAATAAACCAGGTGTCACATGAAAAACAATAATCCTGACCTCTTTCTTGGTGCGCTGACATTTGTTTCTTATTGGTTTGTACCTTGACTGTTCCCATTAAATGACTATTTTTTTTTCTTAAACAAATATTTCACCTATCGTGTATATGTATTGAAAAGCTTCTTCAAGTCTGTATTGATTCTGCTACGTTAGCCTTTTATGTTGCCAACACAGTGGTAGTAATGTCTTGGCTTAATGTTTTAGTGAGTTTTTAAAACTGTATATTAAAATTTATGCTTAGTAAGGGGCATCTACAAACTTTTAAAAATTATCTCATTGTGTTAAAAAGCACATTTTTTCATCTTTTTCAATATTTCTCTCAGAAGCTGAAAGATGATTGCCTGTCTTTCTGATGTGTACTTCTTATTGAAGTATGTTGTCCAGCTGACTCCTCAGCCTAAACTCTGAAATCCTTGGGCAGCAGTGCTAGTGACAGCAATGGCTAATTGAGGTAGAGACAATTCAGTTACTGCTCTAACCTGGAATTTCTGGGGAAAAAAAAAACAGCAAGTTTTGTGTCAGGACATACCGAGTAATTAGAGCCAACCCTTGTTAAAAGAACATCCAGATACTATTTGTCAACATATAAACGAGAAAAAAAGATTGTCAACTGTCCCATGATGGCCAAATAGAGGCTGAAATTTAGAAGGTCTACATATGTTCATGTGCTTGTACCAGAAAAAGCCTTCATGCAGAGGAGAATGGGGGAGGGAGAGGTCTGCTTCAGAATATCCAGTGGCCGGAGGCCACTCTGAATTGTTCTCTGGTACATGGGAGATCCCTCGTCTGTGGTGATGAGAACAGAAATACAGAGAGTGATCTGACAGGTCTGTTCTCTAGGCTCACATGGGCAAGGATATATTCTCTCTCTTTCTCATTTTCCCCTTCTAAATAATTCTGGATTTTTTCCAGTGTCAGAGTTAAAGAAAAATCTGTGTTTGGTAACAATAGTGTTTCCTGTCCAGTTCCGTGCCACATTGAACAGGCATATGCAGTTATTTTTACCTGTACTACTAAAAATATTCAACCAAAAATCTTTGTTTAAAGGAGTATACTAAGAAACATGTCTAACTGCAGTCCTTCCACTGCTGGCCACAGAATAAAATACATTAATGCGTGTGGTAACAGGCACCGGGCCACTTTCAAACACAGTTTACCCTTTTTCTGTGGTTTGTAGATTTAAGTCTTTAATTACAAAGTAGGTGGAAAGTTCCAAAAGGATGTTGCAGTGAAGGGATTTCATCTTTCTTGCTGTTGCATTTGTTTATTTTTTGTAGTTTTGTCTGTAGATAAATGTGCTGGTGAACTTTCATTTATTTCTTGTTACACAAAGGTCTCAGTGACTGATGGAGGATGAGGACCAGGGCACGCTTCCTTGCCTGTGTGCTGCAGGACTGAGCTGGAGTGACTGTCCTTCAGTGTCCTTTATCCACCAATACCTTTGCCAACCATGGGCCTACTCCACTGCGCTTAGTAGGAATTGCTGCTCATCTGATTCTCAAGCTCCTGTGGTTTTATCTGAGATTCAGTTTTACTCCAAGAAGCAGATGAAACTGTCAGGGCGCTTCACATACACCATCACGTAAAGGCCAGATATTGCCAACTTTCAATTACTTCTGATTCAGACTGCAGATTTGTGAGTGAAACAGTGGATGGTCAGGTCATGCAACTTGTACTGCACGATACCCTTGATACTTATCTTTTGTTAGGAGAGTCTCTTGTGTCTTTTTAACTGGTAAAATAGGGCTTCTACAGAGAGTAGTTCAGAATAAGGACATAGCTTCAGCACTCAGATCATGCTAATTAATGTTAATCTCTCTACTGGTTGTAGGTTGCTGACCCTCTCTGACCAGGAACTTCTCCACAGCTGTGCCACCTTCTCTGAACTCACAAACAGGCAGAAGGAGAACTTGGGAACAAAATTGCAAGGGCTTAGTGCATCCTAACTGCTCAGCTTCCACTTTGACATCAAAATAAGGCCTTCAGAATTAAAAAGACTTCACTATTAATTTAGTGAGTTCCTTCTAAAATCCTGCTCTTTGGGGCCAATGTACTCTCTGCAGAATTTTGTGTCTGTTTTTTCCAAGAGCCATCCTAAAGTCTCTGTACTGTCATGAGAAGAGGTGGCTTATCTGGCTGGCCTTGCACAGAAGCACAGGCCCACACAACCAGCATTTGGTTTCATGTTGTTGCCTGGGGTGACACACATATAGTATCAGATGCAAATACTGTGAGTATTTGAATGAAATTCACAACGTGTATGCTTTTAAGATAAAGTAAAGCCAAGTCCTTCTGTTGCTGCTTTGGATGCAAATGTATTTGTAATGATCTCTTGTTTTTGTACATATCCCTTATCTTGCACCTGTTATCATCTTTGTTGTAAAAAGCTTGGGGGTGAGGCTGCCAAGTGATACGCCCCAGCTGTGCTACCTGGATAAACAGCGTTAGCAAGAAACATGCAAACTGAAAAGCCACAGGTTCTTGACAGACCAGTGCTGTTTCTCTGGCTAGCAAGGACAAGGTCTTTGTGTTCTTTCAACAATTTTCCAGCCTCGTTCAAAATTCTTGTCTAATTGTTGGGAGGGAGATGAGAGAGAGAGGAAGCTGGGGGTGTGCAAACTCATTCTTGGCATCCAGGTGAAATCAGCTGCAAATAGAATAAGGTTTTTAATGGAATCCACTAAGTAAATCTTTTGTTTGTTTGTTTGTTTTTCACCAGAGCCAAAATAGAACTAAATGTTGTATCTGCTGTGTTGGAGGCAGGAGTATTTGTTGTGAACAATGCTTTTGGTTATATATTTCTGCTTGGACCCCTGCAAACCAGACTAGCATTCAGAAGGAGGGAAGGTGAATAATGGGAAACTGCAGCACTAGGACTTGTCCTTGACAAGTCTGGAAAGAAATGACAGTAGATACAGCAAGGTGAGGGAGCTTTCAGGCATTTTGTCAGAGGCAACGGCAGGAGAGAACAACTTGTTCCAGAACCTTATCATGTTCTACCGAGATCTCTAAATTTTCCTATGCTTGCTTTCTTTAGGAACTCACAAGAGGGAGCACTGTTGAGTAATTAAAGCACAAGGCTGGCAGCTTGGTTTCTGAAGTCCTGTCACTGAGTTCCTGTGGCAAAACATGTACTGTCTGCGATGGTCACATCTGAGAGTGGCTTAGGCTTAATAGTCACTGGACCAGGTCATTTTAACTGACTTACATCTTTAGTGTTCACATCTCAAAGTCTTTTGCATGCACAGGACACATCATTACTGAATATTAGCAGGGACACAAGGTGCTATGAGACCTGACCCACCATGGAAACATCTCAGGCCTGTTTCCACCTTTGCTACCTGAGTTGGAGGGGATGAGACCAGCAGCACTCACTGCGGGTGGGAACCATTCCCTGTCCTGCTGTTCATCCTCTGCCTTGCATTCCCTGCACAGACATGCTGGTGCTTGCTGCTTTTGTGTGCTAGAGCAAGGTAAAGGGTAGAACTTGACATCATGAGTGCCCTTTCCTAGACCTTGGGACAGGGGAGTTTGCCCAATGCCATTTCACAAGAAGACAGAAGTAGGACCCACATTCCTGTTGGTGCCTGCCAATTCGAATATCTAGAATTAGGAAGAATTAGGAAGATACTGCACCCTGATCTGCCCGAGCCTTGTCAGTCAACAAGGATAATTCATAAACTGGTTACCCTGGCAGAGTCCATGATGACAGTGTCTTTTGGCACTTGGATATATGCCACCAGACACAAGCCAGGAGCTTCTGCTGTTTAAAAAGCTGGTGGCCTAAGGAAATCCCTTTTCATTATGGTCAATTCAGCCTGACCTGTCCAGGAACTTTAACCAGGTTCCAAACTCTTGCAGGGTTGAGTGTGCTGCCAGGCAGCTGAACAAGAAATTACAGATTTGCTGGCAGGGCTATGACATCCCAGGCACCCTTGCTGCCTCCCAGGCCCTTTTAACAGCTTGTAAAAGAGCTCCGAAAAACATTTGTGTGCGGAATGGGGATTCCTGGGGTGTTGCTGGCCAGGCAGTGTGCCAATCTCTGGGGGTGAGTTAGTGCTCTGGGAAGCTCACCTGTAACCAATGCCCGGCAGCAAGGTGTCCACAAGTTATAGAGCTGCAAGGATGCAGACAGGGATTCATTCCACCTTGACTTCTGCTCTCTGCCTCCCAGTGCCAGCCTCCTTCCCTGCTTATGGTGTGAAAGTAGCCTCTTTTGCCTTCCTCCATCCCAGCCCCTCAAGCAGGTGCCCATCAGTCCCAGTGGGAGCAGGCTGTGCAGGCAGCTGCTTAGCGGGACAGTGCCCCAAACCCTGCAAGTTTCATTTTCAAAAAGGGTTTCTTTTTGAAACCCATTGTGTAAGGGCACAAGGCTGCTAACCCAACAGAAAGATCCCTAAATCATTTGATGATTTTATACAGTGCAGACCATAGGGAACAACGGTAGGGACAGGGCTGCAGGTTACAGTGTGAGATGCTGGCATAGGCTTCTGAGCCAGGGCAGCACTTGTTCTCTGCAGGTTATGGTGTGAGACACTGGCATAGGCTTCTGAGCCAGGGCAGCACTTGTTCTATTTACACTCATTTTAAAGGGGTTGTTGAGACAATACAGGGTTTCCTGGGGTTGGTCCCTGAGGTGAGTAAGACATGCTGGTGTACAAGAGATGCTACGAGAGCTGGCTCTGCCAAGATAGCAGCATCTACAGTCACGCGCAGAAACAGGATCTTCAGTGCCTAAAAAGTTTACCTGACAAACTCTTGGACAAACTCAGCTTCTCAGATCAGCAAGCAGGGCCTGAATGTCCAGTCAAACTGCTTTCTGCCTAGTCTTTAGTTAAGACAGCAATATCCCCTTCTGAAATTTAGCCTGGTTCACAGGGGTCACACAGAGTGCTTCCACCCTGATCACATTGGTCCTGCTCCATAGCAGGATCCTGCTCTTTCGGCCATCCACATGAGCATTCATGTCTGCATCTGTTCCCCTTACATGACAAAAGGAAGCCCAAGCACTGGGTAGAGAATAGCTCGTTGGCTCTCCTTTGAGCAGGAAGGGTGGACATGATGGTCTCCAGAAGCATCTTCCAGCCTCTGAACAGAATCCCCTGATTCTGTTATTCTGTGGCTGTGAAAAATGTAAATGGTGGTACCAGTCCTCACTGGATTAACAAAAAACACTTGAGTATCCTTGGACAGAGTACAGACAATGTAGCAGAACTTGAAAATACAGAAGCCTGCAGAGGAACTGAGGAAGAGGACATTTTGGTTGTGGACACCAAGGTACCTGCAGTAACTTATGAAGTGCTTCAGGGAAGTGATCAGATGATAGCAAAATATCCATGAAGCTGGGGAATAATGACAAATTTCTTTTCAAAGGTTTGGGGTTCTTTTTCTTTCCATCCCCTGGCCCCAAGCACATGAGAAGGCTGCAAAGCAGACCTGTCACAGGTGGAGAAACGTCACACCACTCAGCAGTTAGCATCCTTGCTGACTTACAGAGGGGGTTGCTTCTCCTCAAATTGGATCTCTCCCAACTCTGCTTGGCCAAAGCAATTTGCCAGAACCAGGGTGCCTAAGAGAGGGAAACAAACTTGGCAGGAGCTGGGAGGATCTTCTCAGAGGACTTCAAGGCACGCACATACATGGGATTTGTAATACTGAAATCTGCAGTCGTAGGTAGAAACATCGTCCCCCAAAAGTGCCCCTTATCAGCCAGCCATACTAACTAGTAAAGTATGGCAGTTGGCTGGAAAAAGGAGATGCCTAGCAAGTGCCCCCCATTTTTCTGGTGATGGAGGATATCAAAGCATTTCTAGACCAACTTGTAAAAAACTATTTTCAGACCCACAAACAGTCCAGAGTTCAGTTGTGAGCATTATAGATGGTCCTGCTAATTAAAGGCAGCTCAAATAGTGAAAAGAGTTGCAGGGGAGACGAGATCAATGACAAAACGCTCTTGGAGAGCACAGAAGGGGAAAAAGTGCTGATGTAGAAAGGTGATTTATGGTGATTCTCTGGTTGCTGAAACAGAAGAATTATTGACAACCTTAAGGAGAAAGGAGCTTTAGGTCGGAAGATTGACGACTGAAAACCATGGGGAAGTAATCCTTTCTGCATCAGTATGGCAAAGCTTCAGTTCTGGGAGAGAGGTCAATGTAGGTCAACGCTTGCACTGGAAATGCTAAGCTGGGGAACTTCTCTGGTTGCCTCCTTCCCCCACGTTGCCTCCTCCCCACCCCCTCTTTGACAAAGGGAAGCCAGTGCATTTCGGTGTTGTGACTGCACATACTGAGCATTCAGCTCCACAGTCTTACTCCTAATCGAAGCCTCCAGCGCCGGGCAGCCTGATGCAAAGATAAAATAAGTCACTCTGAGTGTAGCAGTTCTTATTTTGGCCCACAGTTAGCAATGTGGCTGGCACTGGGGTTTGGCACCTGGGAGTGTAGGAGTCCTTTCCTCACCTTTTACTCTACATAGACCATTGTCATCTTTTAACATAAAAACATTTCAAGATCAATCTCATGTACATACACAGCTATGAGTTACACACAGCTCTGAGTTACTTTGTGGCCCCCAAGTAGCTGTATTAAAAATAAACCAAGGAGAAACTTGCATTCAGAGTGCTACTTCTTATACTTTCCTATAACCTGAAAACATTGTGTGAGAAGACCAGCACTCCATGTTATACACAATCAGTAATATTCCAGCCTGATCTGTAATTGCAACACAGGGGGAGACTCTGGGAAGAGCTGGTATGTTCATTTTTGAGAGTTTTGAATTTCTTTTGGCGGAATGAACACTCATACTGTTATGTTTGGACAGTTGTGTTGTGATACAACCATCATAGGCTGCAATCAGATGTAGTTGTCTCACTTTCAGAGATACCGTTTTCTTTGTTTCGGGAGGTTTCAGCCAGCAGTTGCTGCGAGTGGATGCCATTCCAATAGCTGGTCTCTAGCGAACTCCTACCAGGAGTCGCAGGTTTGGTGAAACGCGGCGCGTGCGGTGCTGCAAGGCCGTGTAACAGCAAGTCGCTGTCTCCGGCTCATGTTTTAATGACAACCCTCTCAAGCAGACCACATTTTCAGAAAGTGTTTGTTATTCACACATAACGATCCGGGTTGCAAAAACGCCCTTGGAGGATAGAGCTAATAAAAAACCGCAGCTGGTTAGTGCACACTCCTTCATCTCATTTTGTTGTGCGGCAGGAGGCAGAGCTCTCTCGCATGAGAAAGGCACTGCTGCTGTCTGGAAGGTTTCCATGTGGCCCCGCAGCTTTCGGATTGCTCCAGTCGAAGGTGTCAGTCTGAAGCTGGCTGCACTTCCACTGCTGGTGACTTGTACATCTGTTTGCGTTTCACAGATTGGCTTTATTTGAAAACCAAGGTATAGGTAGCTGTAAAGCCGTAGCCGTTAGTCTGGCAGCAGTCAGATGCAAGTATTAATCATTAATCCAGCATCGTTACGTGCTGGGTTTGTATTCTAATTTCCTTTGTCCTGAGTGTAAAATAACGAGTTGTGAACAGAGCGCAGGCTCGCTTTTTGTGTCCTCTGTTCCAGGGATGCAGTTCAGACGCTGCCTGTTGTGTTCCTTTCCATGGGAGCAGCAAGCAAACCTGCCCTGCCCAGCCCAGCCCAGCCAGCCACTGCGCGGCTTCCTGCCCGCCATGACTAAGGCAATTACACCAGAAGGAAGTTTAAAATAACTTGGTTAGCCTTTGGAACACGAGGTTCATCTTCGGCCAGACCTCAGACCGTGCTTTCCACAGCCTTTGGATGGCTGAAATACTCTTATATAAACCTAATTGACACAATTAGAAGAATGACTCCTTGCAGATGTGTGTTGCTGTAGCAACCTGGGGGGAGGGCAGCCAAAGTGCCCTCCGTATTTAGCAAAAGAATATTAATCATAATAGGTAGAAGCACTTCATCCTTTTTATAAGGCACTTGCTCAGGAGCCAAGCACCTTAGCATGTTGCAACAAGGATTACTGCAAGGAGTTGAGACAATTTGAAGGCGAGCTAAAATTCTCTCAGTAATAACCAAAATTACACAGAGGCAAAAACAGAGTTAGATATTGCCCAAATCTCCTCAGATAAAGGCAGTCGGGTTAGCTGCTCAAGGCTTTGATTCTGCCGTCATAAGAACACTGGGAGAAGAAAACCACCAAAGGCCTCCATGGAAGCAGGAGGAGGCCTAAATTGCTGAGCTTGTCTCAGGTTTATCCTGCTGACAAGCCCAGTTGTCCAGTGAGAGCACCATGGGCAGACTTTAAATCCACCTGCCACCTCCCTGCTCTTAGAGGGACTCCAAGTCACTCCCTGTTGTTGGCAGTGGATATATGGATATGTCTGCAAGAATGGATGGGTGCCAGCAGCATGGTGAAATGGTAAGAGGTCTCCTGTGTCCCCTGCGGCACTCCGGAGTGGGAACAGCTGCTTTGTGGGGTGGATCCAACTGGATTTATTCCTTGCCTGTCCCAGTAAACTTGCACATTTCATCCAAGCAGCACGGTCTCTTTGAACTGTTGAAGGGACCACATGTATTACCCAAGACTCACAACTTGGGACTTGTTTTCATGAAATCTTTTGATTTGAAGCCAACGGTAAGTATTTTGATTGGTATGATTACAGCTTCAAAGCTCTATCTTTGACTAGCGCCGTTTTAAGCTTTGTCTTGATGTCTTCGCAACTGGAAGAGTCACATTGTGTTGCTACAGAGTACAAGAGAGACCTGAAGTCAGTGCTGACTGGGACTGAATAATGGGATTTCCATTGCCAAGGTGAAGAAGCAAGTGAATAGCATGACTAAACAAGCAAGCCTGAAAAAAAAACCCCAAACACTTATCTTTTGGATGATCATGGAAAATGCAGATGAAAAGGGATCTCAAGAAGTCATCTATACCATCCCACTCTCTATAGATGGATACATTTTATCTCTGTCATTCCTGACTGAGTTTTATCTGATCTCTTCTTAATAAAGATTTACAATCCCCAGGCAATCTAGCTTAATGCATCACTAGCCTTATTTTTAGAAAGTTTTTCCTGATGTCTAACCAAAGTCTATTTCTGCTTCAATGGAATGTCTTATTAATCTGCAATATCTTTATTTTTGAAGACTTCTCCCATATTTCTGTCAGGTTCCTCTTCGCTAGAGCCAGCACCCTCTACTTCTCCAATCTTCCCACCTAAGTTGTTTTCCTAGAGCTCTCATCATAGGCATTGCTCTCCTCTGTAGCCTGATGAGTGTTTTTTCTCTCCCAAGCATGGAGCCCCAAGCCAGGCTTGCTGAGCTCCAGCTGAGCTTTGTCAACACCGAGAAAAGTGGAAGAATTACTTCATGTGTTTTATAGCCTCTAGATTTGTACCTCTCCGTACGCAGTTCTGCTTTGTTTGACAGAGTATGCAACCTCCAGAATACTTCTGCAGGGCTGCTGCCTACTCAGTTGCTCCTCAGTCTGTGTTTTTGCAGTGCATTACCCTTGAGCAGACATAAAATTTTGGATTTCCTATTTTTAAATAGCATTATTTTTTTTTTCCCCAAACAGTCCCAGCCGTGTTACTAATTGATGTGACATGGCTCCCTTGAACAGTAAATTTGTCTTTCTTCCAACTTCCTTTCACTGTTTTTCTTTTAAACTTTATCAGGCTGTTTTGTGCCTGGGATCTATAAACCTTCAGCTTTGCTCTAATTATAGTTCCAGAGCCCAGGTACGGTCTGTTCATGCTGAGCCTGCACGTGGGCCCTTCTCTTACCCCATGGCAGGTAGGCTGGTATGATTGGAGCCGTTTGACCTGTTGCACCATTGGAAGCTCAGCTTGTCCTGATAGTAGCGTAGTTATGTTTACTGTCCTTGCAGCCCTGGCAATTACGTCTCATTACACCACCCTAATTATTCAAGTGCTGACATCTGAGTGATAATACGTCTAAAATTCAGGCACAGAGAAAAAGAGTTCTTTCAACTTCAGCGTCTTTTATTTAGCTCTTCTCTTGAACTGCCTGTTTTCTCACAACACATTCCTCACTCTGTCACAACCAGTCATGATGTTTTTCCAGAAACCCTGGAAGACACTCTGAGGCCCTGCTTCTGCCAGGAATTTTTTTTTTTATAAAAAGCATTTCTAATGCTTGAGCACTTTCACCACATCGGGATGAAAGATGTAGCTTTCAAATACGTCAGGCAGCGTGTTTTGAAGCACTGGCACAGGAGAGACAAATGGCTCTTAGCACATCAGGTGTTGGTCTTGAGCCCTGGGGAATACCAGGTGCTTGGAGACTGAAGGCATCGCTGTCAAGTTGTCCTGTTCTGCCACACTGTCACTCAGAGCCAAGAACTGCTGCTTTGGCATATACGTTTAAAAATTGCAGCATGCTAACTTACTTTATCTGGGGTTTGGACCTCACACCAGCTGAACCATACCTCAGGAGCAGCTCTCCTTCATCTTACCCAAGAAGCTTTCCAATAACTTAGAGCTATTTGAAAAGTTCTTAGACAGCCTGCAGTAAAAGGGGTTAAGTGCAAACAACTGTCTTGCATCATCCCGGTGGAGTTCCCGACTACCTGACCACATTCTACAGACACTACCTGACCACATTCTACAGACGAGGAACTTAGGCAGAGCTACACAGGCTGCCCAAAGCCACGCAAGAGGTTGACAGCTGCAGCTGGAAATACAGGTCTCTCACTGTGGTGGCTGGACAAGATGATCTGACAGGCAAGTTTTACTAAAATCGTCACTGTGCTCTGGGGAGTTGTGTTGTTGTGCAGGGAAGCTGTAGGTTGCTGTGAACACAGACTTTTCCAGACTGGAAGGGCGTGTGGCAGGATCCTGCCTGAAGCCTGGGGGCTTCATTAGCACAACTCTTGCAGGGACTGAGGCCTCAATAATTTGTTATTGCGCAGAGCCAGTTTTAAAATGGTATCTGAAAAGTGCTCTTCAGATGACTGTAATACCAGGTTCGCGCTGCGGTGTTTCAGTGCGCAGCAGTGACTCCTGCACCTGGCTTCTGTGGAACCCTCAGCCCGACAGACCAGACCTCCCACGCTTGGTGCTCACTCAGCAGAGCTCAGCTGGCATGGGGCGCCGGCCTCAGCAAGAATGGGAACCTGTTAATAAGTCCTTGGGATCTCAAGTCGATTCCTCCGTGCTTAAGCTACATATACATATCTGCACATATACATTGTATAAATCATTTACAAAATACCCTGATACACACGTATATGTTTGTTTATGTGCCATGATGCTAAAATTCGGTGTGAACATGTGAGCAAAGGACATCGTGAAGTATCACCATATACTGAAGTATCACAAACTGTCACTGCCCAGAGAAGCTGTGGCTGCCCTGTCCCTGGAAGTGTTCAAGGCCAGGCTGGATGGGGCTTTGAGCAACCTGTTCTAGTGGGAGGTGTCCCTGCCCATGGCAGAAGGGTTGGGACTCGCTGATCTTTAAGGTTCTTTCCAACCCAAACCATTCTGTGATTCTGATTGTTTGTGTTTGTTACTCATGCAGTGCCTGACACCTGGGAGCAGGAGAAGTCACCTCTTTGTTACCCACTGTGATCACCTTAGGCTCCATTGCAATAGACATTATTTGGTCTTCTCTCAGAAGTAGTTGGCCTTTATTATTTTACCCATTGGGACTGGTCTGAGAAATGCTGGGCTCAGTATTTGCAAGAAAGAGCCATGACTGAAAAGAATAACAACTCAGAATCAAGCTGTGTGGCTTTGTACTCTGCGAAGACTAAAAGATCCTTCAAAAATAATGGTAGTTTGGGATTGGATGGAGCCTTAGAGTTGAAAACCGAGCACATCCAAGTGTATGATGTGATTCATGTTACAGGGTGCTAAACTGATGTTGCTGTTTCTTTTGTAACTCATCACAACAGAACAAAGATAGAGCTCACTATTTTAGGAAGCATATGAATCAGTGGGAGAGCCGAAAGGAAACAAATGAATCGCTGGTGAGACTAAAAATGCCACAGAGATGTGAACAGTGTGTGTCTGCTGACTCTGTGGTTGTGCAGAAAAATCCAAGGAAGGGCTTTTAAGCATGGCTAGCCACACAGCAAAGCACACTTAAAGCTGGCAATTTAAGGAGGAAGCTCTCTTGCACTCTCCTTGTCATTCCCACATGATTTACAGCACAGATATGCAACAGACAGACAAACCCACTTATCCTCTCACTGAGCATTACATTACAACCATTACAAAGATAAATCCAGCACAGGAAAATAAATTACAGCACAGAGGAAAATTCCTCCTAAACTCAACCTGTAGTAGGTGCTTAAGAACAACTTTTTACCGATGTGAAACTGCAGCAGCTTTTGCCAGTGTTGATCAAGCACTGATGGGCAGCCTTGACAGCCTGTGGGATGCCCATCATTCAAAGGTCACCACTGAAATAAAGAACAAAACCAATGAAGCATTAATAACCATGGTAATAACCCATCAAACATCAGAAGCATGTAGGAATGTCATAAAAGTAACAAAGGCATGGTGAGCACCAAGGTGAAAAATTCATGGGTCCTTTCTCCTTCGGGTGATAAGAGCCCTTTAGTTGATTGTCCTAGGTGGGAGATGTGCTTCTGGAAAGCCTCTCTAATGACAGGGCACAGAGGAAGACAGACAGGCAGCACCATTCCTACTCCTACCCAGGGGTACAACAGGGGCGCTTATTCATAGAATCATAGAATGGTCCAGGCCAGAAGGGACCTCTAGGGTCATCTAGTCTGACCTCCTCGCAGTCAGCAGGAACACCCCCGACTAGACCAGGTTGCCCAGGGCCTATTACCAACTGCTTGAAGGAAAGGACAGGTTCAGGCAAGCAGCCATGTTGAACCCTTTCTAGTCCTAGAGACAAGTATGAAAGGGGACAGAAAGTCCCAATGGAAAAACGTTTGATGAATGCCTCTGGGCTCAGGAGAAAAATCGGTCACGTATTGACACAAGCAGAGGCTGGCACTGCAGTGTGGTGCTACCTGCTGAGGCGCCCGACAGGCTCCAGCCCCAGCTGACCGTCCAAATGCTGCCACCAAAGGCGCTCTAGAAAAAAAACAGAGTTATTCAGACCGTGAAAATCTACACTGACTTCTGAGTGGATTATTATTATTTTGATGGGATGGAGGAAAAAATCTCAATGTGTGTCTAAAGCTTACCGTTATTTCTTTGATCTGGCTATGACTCACAATGGCTTCCTGCCAACGGCGGTTCGGGGACAGAATTATACCTGGTTTTGCACTCAAACACTATAATGAGCAGGGATTGTATTTGGACAATTTCTAAGGAAAAAAAAAAAAAAAAAAGAGGGTTTTTTTCTAACCAAGGACTCTGTTCTGAAAAAGATGACAGGTTAAATCTTTTAAGATGATAGTTCTTCCACAGAAAACTGAATCCCTCAGCTTTTTCAGTCTGGTTTGAAAGATCCTATCCAGTAATTTCTGCCTCCTTGGATCTCACTCAGCCAAATCATGAGGCTCCTAGTGACATCACAATTGGATTCTTGAACTTGCTGAGTTGATGCTCTAGAAAAACAGAAGCAGGTCTCTGACGCCTGTTTTGCATAAAAGTCTGGAAAGGCCTGCTCTTAGCCAAAATTTTACCTTGCTGCTTGGGAAAATAGCATTAGAAGCTTGTGACTTACAGCAGGAACAATCGGTCTCATATCTTTAGGCCAGTGTTTCAGAAATTTGTGCACCAACTGAAGTCAGAGGAGGAAAAGCAGAAAAAGAAGCCCTCATTTTCCCCTGAGAGAGATGTTCAATCTAGAAGTCCACTGCAAAAAAAAGATTGCCTTTTGTTCAAGGGCACCAGTGTCAGACTGTGCTTTTTACAGCTTGGATCCGTTCAGACTGCTTGTGCTTTAAACAACAGGTTTGAAGTGTTTGTGCCTAAATTTGGATGGAAAAGCTTGGACTCTTTGAACAGCACAGTATCTTTTCCATAGGAAAAAACCCACAACTGCATTCCACTGTGGTTAATCATAAGCTTAAGATAGTGTTTAAATGATAGCCCCCCACTATTTCTGCATATTGCATCCAGCAGGACAGACCAAGACCTGTCTGGCAGTGGTGATCTTGCAGTATCACACAGAATCTCTTCCCAGACAACACAGTACTTCCTGCCACAGTCAGATGGAAGCTGTCTTCCATGGGACAAAAGGCATTGGACTTGTCTTAATCACCATTAGGTTGAGGGCATCAGTTTTTAACTGAACATTGAATTGAAGCTGCGGTTTTAGTAGCTGTGCTGTGCTGACCCACTGAAGACCCACATTTCAACAAAGGTGAGGGGAGTGGAGGTTCCTGTACAGATATGCTGGGTTCATGCTGCATGGGAATGATGGATTTGTTCCTGCAAGTCACTCAGAGTGATATCGAGTGGTTTATTACACTTTTTTTTTAATTTATCTTTGTCTGGAGGAATAACAGGGAATAAAGTTCAGAGGGAGTTTATTTTTTTAGCCTGTGCAAGCTCTATTTGGTGTCGGTCTCCCTCCTGCTACTTGATGCTTCTCATGTGGAGATAGGTCACCTCCCATTCAAGCGGGCACAGAGGCACAAGACATGGCTTGCTTATATGCTGAGTGCGCTCATGCCAACTCACGGGTCCCGTGGTAGGAAGGTCGGTGTCTCTGTGCTCCACGGCTAGACGTCCGTCCGTTGTGCCTGCTGAGCCCCGCTGCAGTATTTCATGGCAGAGGGAGCCCGGGCAGTAGGTCATGCCTTGCATTAATGCGTAGGATCTTGAAAAATCAATACAGCTCAACTAGGAGGGGGCCGCTGCCCAGTTGTTTGCTGTTGCTGTGACACACACAGCACTCTGGAGGCAAGGGGACATGTTTGCAGGCGCAGCAATGGCTGTGCCGTTAAGCTGTCACTGAGCACACAGGAGAGCACGACGGGCTCTCTGCGAACTCCTACCAGTATCTCGGAGTCACACAAGGGCACGGGTTATTGGAAACGTGAAAGCTTCCATTTGTCCAGAGATCTCTCCATAATTAATTTTTTTTTGATGTAATACAAATACAAGAGTCAAATTCCTCACGGGGAGGCCATTGTCCAGAACAGCTTTTGTGTCCAGCAAGACCAAAGTGCCTGTATTTCTTTGGCGGTCTGAAGGCCTGATCTGACAACCCTTAGCATCAATGGGGAGGCTAATTGCTTTGAAAGACTTTGGATAAAGCCTCTGAGGCCGCAGCCTGCTCCATTGCAACCACCAGAAAATTTGTTGTTGTCCTCAGGATGAAACACTGGGGCTTTTGGTCACCAGGTATTTAAGGCCACACACCTAATTTATTCCATTTTTAACCATTCGTATGCCCAAGTACTTGTCAGCTCTGGAACAAAAGCGTGCTGGTTGCCAGGTTGACAAGAGGGGTAGCTTCCAGGTCTGCCCCTCTGCCACCAACAGCGGTGACATTTGGAGGCCAGAATAAGGCAGTCCATTGTTTCCACCATTTTGTAATAACAGGGAATTACAGCAGATAAGTGAAAGAAAGAGGAAAGGAATAGAGGGCAACACTTCAGAAGGGGGAGCGCTTCTGTCCCTTTAATTACTTCTCAGGGGACTTTAAAAAAGATAAACACTGGCCTTTTAACTCCATTGCTGGTCTGTATCTCAAATACAATCCAAGCCTTCCTAGGGCTTGCCTAGCTGGAAAAACACATTATGTTAATTGATTAACAGGTAAGGCTTAATGCAACAGTCAATATAAACAAAGACTACTACCTTGAACATTTGTTGTTGTTGCTGACCCAAGGTAACCCAGCTGCCAAACATGACGGCTCTTGTCTACACTAAGTGCTTTGTATCACCTTAATTAACGTGTTCTAACACAATGTAATTTTGCAAAGCAGGTAAGTCCTTTGGGGCATATCTTCTGTGAATTTAATTTCGTGTCTGGCCTATCCTGAATGCGCAGACACGGGCGGCTTGCAGCCACCTGCCCTCCCTCCTGCAGCCCCGGCGCCCACAATCGAAGGGGCTTCCTAGGCTCCTACAGCCAGTTTACACCCCTCGATAGTGCCCATGTTACAAAATAAAGTCGATCTCCCACTTCAGCCAGGGCTGGTTCAGCCTAGAAAAATATCATCAAATACCAGATATTTGTGAAGTTTTGGCAAAAATATTGCGAATCGTACAGCTGGGGGGGTTGTCAGTCAAATCCCATAGCCCATTCCCAGCTGCGGGAAGACACTTTCCAGCGTGTTTTTTTCCCCAAAATTTACTTTCTCAGTTTCATTTTACATAGAAAAGCTTTATCCTTATGAGATGAAAAAGAAAAAGAAAAAGAGAAAGAAAAAGAGAAAGAAAAAGAAAAAGAAAAAGAAAAAGAAAAAGAAAAAGAGAGAAAGAGAGAAAGAGAGAAAGAGAGAAAGAAAGAGAGAAAGAAAGAAAGAAAGAAAGAAAGAAAGAAAGAAAGAAAGAAAGAAAGAAAG
>VZTM01032113.1:185424-206243 GCA_013400555.1 Jacana jacana
TTCCTGCTTTTTCTTTCCGCGGAGAAACACCGGGAGGGGTTTCTGATTGCCGTTTTCCCGGTTGTCGAGAAGCCGATAGCCCTGTTTTTCCGCCCCCACACCGCCACCCTTCCCTCCGCCCAGCGGCGGGGCTGGGCTGGGCTCCGGGGCGCAGCCGGGAAGGTGCGCAGCTGCTGCGGGTTCCGCCGGGTCAGCCGCCGGCTGGGCTGGAAGCGGCTTTTTGGAGCCTCCTGGTGGTAACGGAAAGGTGGCGAGCTGGGGACACGGGGGTACCGGCAGCCAGGGGTTTCCAAGAACTGCAGAGGTCATTTGGGAGGAGTGTCTCTTCTCGGATTTATTTTCTCTATTTTTTTTTAATACACAGCATCTCCTGTGCTAGGATATAAAGGGGGAGGAGAGCTTTTTATACAGCGGTACAATATGCTTGACCCCACCTGGAGTGTTGCGTCCAGCTCTGGGGTACCCAGCATCAGGACATGGATCTGTTGGAGTGGGCCCAGAGGAGGGTCATGAAGATGATCAGAGAGCTGGAGCACCTCTCCTGTGAGGACAGGCTGAGAGAGCTGGACTTCTTCAGCCTGGAGAAGAGAAGGCTCCAGGGAGACCTTATAGTGGCCTTCCTTCCAGTACCTAAAGGGGGCCTACCGGAGAAATGGAGAGGGGACTCTTTGTCAGGGAGTGTAGTAATAGGATGAGGGGTAACAGTTTTAAAGTGAAAGAGTGGAGGTTTAGAATAAGAAACTTCTTACTGGTGGGGGGGGGAAACGACACACTGGAACACGTTGCCCAGAGAAGTTGTGGATGCCCCATCCCTGGAAGTGTTCAAGGCCAGGCTGGATGGGGCTTTGAGCAACCTGCTCTAGTGTCGCTGCCCATGGTAGGGCGGGCTGGAACTTAATGGTCTTCAAAGATCCCTTCCAACCCAAACCATTCTGACTTGTGTTATCTGTAACAGCCTTTTATCACTTCTGCAGCTGAGCCATTGGTCCTGGTCCTGTCTTTTCTTGTCTTTCAAGTTGATGAAACTGGAGTACCTCCTTGGCCTCTGTCTTGTTTTCCTCCCCTAACGATGGCCCATGATAACAGCATCACTTCTGGGTCCCTGCCTGCTTTGCACAATACCATGCCAGTGTGGCCTTTTTTTAGAGGTGCTTGTCCAAGAGGATGTAAAAATATCAACCAGTTTCTAAATGATGGCTTTTTCGATACTCCTTGGGAAGGGGAAAATAAGACAATTTACTTTTGAGCTACAGAAAGTAGTTTGTCTAATTCTCAGGAGCAGTCATCTCCCTTAGTAGAGGTTAATTATTTGATGTTGCTGTGATGCCTGTGGAGCTGTCATGTAGGAGTGCGAGCCCTGATCTTGCTGTGCTCTACACGTGGAACAAAAAGACAGCCCTTGCCTGAAGGTACCTCTAGTTTAGATCTAAGAAAGAGGCCACACGTTGTGTGAGCGTGGGGGAAGCCAGCACTGCTCAGCAATTGAACTAGTTTGCCTAAAGAAGAAACTCTTCTGTTCCGAGGCCTTGTGCCAGAAGAGAGTTAGGGATGGATGCAGAAGATAACTGGAAAGCTACAGGCTTCAAGCTTTCGTTTCCTTATCAGTGGTGAGCTCTGGCTGTAGTTGAAGCACTCGAACCTCCTCAAGAAGGTGCTGAGGAACACTGTGGGCATTCAGTGTTTCCTTAGGTAACCCACCCAGGGCTTAGCGACCTTAATAGTTAAAAGCGCTTCCTGCTGGTAACCACTGAAAACTGAACTTATTGCAGCTAAATGCCACTTCTGCTTACTGTGAATGTACAAGAAGGGAATCAATGTTTGCATCTTTCATCACATAATTGTTTTAATTTTTCCCTTCCCTTTGTTAAGCTTTTCTGTGTTTAAACTTTATCATTTTTTCTTTAGGCTTCTGATCATTCTTGTAGCTCTTTGAGAGAGCCCAGATGTTTTGTTTCCAAGTGTGGTCCTTAAAAAACAGCCCTTTGGCTCAGCTGCAGTATTGTCAGTTGTTCCTGGTCTTGCATTTTCCTGCAGTTAATGGTTCCTGTTGAGGAACTAGAGTATATAACTTCTAGAGTTACATTCCACCTTTTCATATTGATTCTGATTGCTACTTTAAATTTTAATCCTATCCTTTTGTGCTGTTTGGATAAGGAGCTGCATACCCAGCTACAGGAACAGTACAGTATGGAGCAGGTGCTTGTCCTTGCATTGAACAAGTAGGTGATGGTATCTTGGAGTAAGGTGAAGTAGGAGGCCAAAATGACCTTTTAGTTTGGCCTTAGAGTTACAGGGTGATGCCAGGTATGCTGGCCTTAAATAATACTCTTCAGAGGTTGTAGCATCTCTAAACATCTGGGTTTGTCTAGTGTAGTATGTCTTACTCCCTTCTCAATGCAGATGCTCGTATCTTACATATCTTACTTGCATATCTTCTTCCCTATTTAATTATTAAACAGGTATTTAATCTGTAATAATTGTGACATGCAGCAATAATGCCAATATTACTATGGTGAAATTAATTTGCAGTTAAACTGGTGAATATTTTTCCTGTGTAGCTTTCACGTATTCAGCTGCTTAATGGCTTCTACTTACTGGCTGGTACATGAATATTCCAAGGCTGTAAGCATGCTCATCTGATGTGGTTGAGTGTTCTGTTTCTCAGCAGTAACGGGTGGTTTTTCTTAACTGCAAAATGTAGTGTTCAGGCTTATGGTGACTAATTGTGTGTAGACTTAGGGAGGTGTATTGAGTAATAAACATTAAATTTAAAGTATATGAGCTACTATTCCCTGTTACTTGGATTTACCATACATGACTAGTTAGTGGGATCATTTTCACAGCAAGTACCTATGTGGTGCACTTTGAACCTGGAGAAGGGATGTGCCTTCCTGCTGTGTTTGCTTGTAGGCAGTGGCCCTGAACTGTGTGTGATGGGAGAGAGGAGACTGGTTTTGGGCACCTCTGGAAGCCCTTGCAGTAGCCTGGGAGAGGTGTGAGGCTGTGTCGAGAGAGGAGATACCATGTCTGGAGCAGAAGACCTGTGCTTTTCCTTGGCATCTCTCTGACCAGAAGACAGATGGAGAGCTGGGGTAGCACCTCGGTGGGCATAGGCACAAGGCTCCAGTTCAAAAACCCTCTTCCCCCATAGTGGAAGGTGGGGACTGATGCCCGAACAGACCTTTGCACAGGGAGGAGGTTCTGGAGGAAGCAGCTCAGCTCTGAGGAGAAACCTAAGCTTTTTCTGAGCGTGTCTAACTGGGATGGAATTGTGGATGCCAATGAAGCTGCCTCCCCTCTTAGAAATGTTCACTGGCACCTCAGACTGCACGAAGAGGGGGGGTTTCAGTTTGTTCCCTAGGGTTGTTATCTATTGCTTTGCCATTAAGACCCCTGTCATGATTTTTCTTTTTTTTGCAGGTTTCACACAAACTGTTTACCAGTCATGCCTCTGCATGTCCCATACCTAAGCTGATAAAGCATCTATGCACTTTAATCTCGTCTATGCCACTCTTCTAGTACAGTGTGAGCTGTGCCTTGAACCTTGGATATAAAGATCTACCAGCCAAAGTCTTGTTCCTGCCTTAGTAATGTTCCAGAGGTTAAATAACATGCTCATGGGAGAGATTAATAGCTTGTCCAGCCAAGAGCCAGAGTTCAGTGAGAAAGAAGACGACGAGTGGATTCTGGTTGACTTTATAGGTAAGATGTCTGTCAAACGTTAGCTCTGCTTAGAAACCAGTAGCTTGGGAGAAACTTGACATAAGCAAAACCAGTGTGGGTTAGAGCGTAGGTGTTTTCCAGAGAAATGTACCAAAACAGGTTACATAAAACAATGAGGAAAAAATTATGTCAGGTTTATGTCTGACACAGGCTTCAGCAGAACCACTTGTGCAGATAAAATGTTTGATTTATTATGCAATTGTATTGCTTTACTGATAACAGCCGTGTTACGTGTCTAGGGTGGCTTGTTAGGGAGCTCCCTCTTCCCCTCCCCTTGCTTTAAAAAAAACCAAAACCTAAACAAACAATTTGTATACATGCTGATTAGGGATTTATTCATGTTTCTTTGCTTGTTTTTTGCATATCTGGTTTCTGGCTATGTGCAACCTTGTCATTGATCTCCTGCAATCACCAACATCCATGGGTTCCTCCCCACTGACTGATGGCCCCTGACAGCAGACACTTGCACTAATTGCTCTGTGGAGGAAGCAGACATCGCTGAAGCATCGGCCGCAGATGGTTCGCCTGTCTTCTCCTGTTTACCATCTCCCTTGGAACACTTGCCGGAGGCCAGCGAGTCTTGCTTCATCCAGTTTGAGTCGTGCCCCATGGAGGAGAGCTGGTTTATCACCCCTCCCCCATGTTTTACTGCAGGTGGATTAACCACTATCAAAGTGGAAACCAGCCCAATGGAGAACCTCCTAATAGAGCATCCTAGCATGTCTGTGTATGCTGTCCACAATACTTGTCACAGCCTTAATGAGACTGGATGTGGGGATGAGGAGTTTCGCAGCCCGGGTAGTCCCAGGTATGTCTGACTTCTCCTGTCAGGGAGTTCTGTTGCTGAAAATATCTGGTTTCTACCTGAGCAGCTTAGACACTTAATACTGAATTTTCCAGCTTATTTCAGAGCAAGTGAATAAAGCATGAAAAGTACACGGGGTGGGTGGGGTGGTCAGGGCTGCTTAGAAAAATGTTACTCAAGATGACCATGTCAGGAAACGCTTGGGTATGCTGCTTTGACACTGCAATGAATATTTATGGAGCCTAATTGTTCCTGCACAGAAACCACTCCAGTTCCTGTTGAAACTGGTGACAGTTAACTGTGTGGCTGATAAAATGCAGGTTTGAAAGCACTTTGCCCCCTCCATAGCTATATGTATTTTTCGTAACAGTTAATCGGTGCTTTCAGTCTCCTCATGAGGTGAAACATTATTACACCAGCTATCCTGACAGGGAGCTCTGTTTTGGTATTTCCTTGTTCCTCTCACATAGAGGTCAGATCAGGATTATAGATCAGGACAGGATTAAATTTTTCCACAGGTGGCTTGTGGAACAAAAGCAAAAGGAAATAATTCCCAAAATTTATTCCCTTCAAGGTAGAAAACTGTGCTGCAAACTTTTTTAGCAAGGTGAGAAGTGGTGCTGTCTGGCCTTTTTTTGAGTGCTAAAGATCTGGCCCTGTGGGATTAGGGGTTATTGCAAATGCATGTTTGCTGTGCATTGCTGCTTTGGTGGTGACTGCCCAGTGTGCACACCTATACAGATAGCATATATGTAGAGGTGTATTTTTTGTTTTGCCATCGTGACTCCACATTTGCCTGTTTCTTCATTGATTTGGAAATAATTGGTTGTTGTGATTCCTGATTAGTAACAAAGACTGACTTTTCTTCCCAGCTGGTGCCTGCTGTTAGAAACAGTGGGGTGGGGGGAATCATAGTGTAGTAAGCTTTTTTAAGGGGGGGGCAGGAATGGGTGTAGTGGTAGTTGTTGTAGGTAGATGCCCATTGACTCTTATCGGCTCCTTGCTGTGTTTTAAAGTTTTCAGTTCAAAGAAATAAGTGACTTTGAGGTGACAGGCTACTATGTAATATCAATGTATAGGGCTGTTAGAATTAACCTTGGAGAGCAGGGAACTTCTATAAATATTTAGGGAGGATGGGTTGTGATGTTCAGCTAGACCCTTGATGCTTACCTTGAACTGGGGCAGGGAGAGGGGGGGAAGTTGTGAGAACACAGCACCTTTTAAAATGAGTGAAGGAATCTGCAAGGTGACTGTAGGCTGTGAGCCATGCTGTAGTGAAAGACAGTAGATAAATTTATCCAAAATATTAATTACATTGAATAGTAACGTGCAAAGTAAGATTCTGACTTCTCAGCAACTTGTAAGCTAGGAATATTGGTATAAAGTCTCCTAGAGAAGACTCTTGTGTTATATTATGCTGTACAGTTAAGCTGCTATCATGGATTGGGAAGCTAAAGGCATGGTCATCAAGGAGTATGCGAGTAAGTTTCTTCACACTGAAGTCTGCACTGTTGCTTCATCAGAGGATCCAGGCTTTTGTGTCAGAGTTATTTGGGATGGCAGGATTTAGGAGCAGGCTTATGTCTGAAGCTGAGAAATTACAGAAACTGGGGAAATCAATTACACTAATGTAGTAAGTTTCAAAAGCTTTTTGAAGTCTCTAGTTGTTTAATGGTTGGCCATTTAACATTGTAGGGCCAAGAAAAGCTGCTTAAGGCACACTGGCACAGTAAGTACTACTGGTTTGGTGCAGCTTTTTGTTTGATCAGGCTGCTGGCAACCCTGCTTCCTCTAGAGCCTTGTCTGCCAAAACAATACTGGTTTTAGGACTAACCTTTGTGTCAAATGATGTTACTTGATCAAGCCTAACTACATCTGCTTTAACAAGCCAAAATGCTAAGTGCAGAAAAATTACCTGAATAGTAATTGGGGTGGGGTGTGAAGCCTTTCATGTTTCTTGTGAAGTCTGGCTCTATAGTGTAACTAGCAGGACACTTTTATGCCTTCTAGCAAAATAGATGCTGGAGGTGCAGCAGCAAATGTACGTAGCAGTGATCCGGCTTTAGATACAGCCCCTCTAAAGTAATATTTTGACAATATTGATGGCAGCTCATCAGCCCTGTTTTCTCAGTGCCTGGGGCTAAATAGTGCCAGGCTACTTAAGGCAACCATGAAAGATAACATGCTACACTTTGGAAGAGCAAGTGGCCTCTTAATGAATTCAAATCAGCTTTGCTATCCTAGTTTTGCTTTCAGATGGCAAGTAGAAGAGCGTTGGTTTGTAAACCAAGCACAAGTCAAATGCTGGAAGGGCATTTGATAAGGGGGGGGGGGCTTAAATATCTTTAACCAGCAATTATAAACCAGTTTTTCTCCTTTTGTGGAGGAGATCCATTTGCTTCTTTTAAATTCAAAGCAAAAAGGATTTTGTATAAACTTTCCTCTGTTTGTCAGGTTAGTCATATTTTTCCATAACAAACTACAACATGTTGTATTAACAGTTGCTGCCCTTTGCTGGCTAATGACATGCACCAAGGGCCTGCTTAGGAAATGTGGGGTCTGGTAATGCAAGGTGGTGTGGCTTCCAAGCTCCTTATGGCTTTCCCTGGAAAGACTTTATTTGGAGTTCCACCTCCAACACCATTGAACATGTTAAGGGATTGCCCCATATAGGAAATTGTAGTCCTATATTTGCAGGCACCCTCATGTAAATATAGGTGGTGTAATCTGTGTATAAAGTGTTTACAAGGCACTATAAATTGATCTGTGCTGTTACTTGCTTATTTCTTGCTTTGTAGTGCTAGGTTTAGGACAACATCCAGTGAACAAATGGGAAACCCAGCAGGTAACACATGGCTATCTGTGACTTAAGTTGGTCATAGCAAGCTACCCAAGGAGCTAAAAGCAAGTGGATTTAGATATTAAAAAAAAATGTTAAAAATAGGAGGCAGGGTGTGTTCCCTTGCTGATGTATTTCACTCCAGTATGGAGTGGGAGGAGGCAGAAGAGCTCAGTCTTGTGGCAGACCAGACTTTATAGAATAAAGAGACATTATAGAATAAATGCAAGTCTTCCAGAAACAACTATTTTCAGCACTAGAATAACTTTATAATAGACTTCCCCAAGAGACCTCCTACTTGAGCCTGAGCAAGCTCCAGGTCTTGCAGACATCTTTCCTGGGCACCATGAAGTTGCCCACTAGCTGTTGGACCCTGGCTGGGAGGAGAGAAGACAAGCAGCTCTGGTCACACCAGCAGTGGCCCTTGGACTTGGGATTTGCTTGGCTTTTAAATCTGCCAGGCTATTCTTAGCTGTACTTTAGAAGTTTCAGGAAACATCCATGATTGTTCTGTCAAGTAGGGAAGTTCTTTTTCAATATGTCAGTCCCCGCTTGCATAGGCTGCT
This sequence comes from Jacana jacana, assembly GCA_013400555.1. Classification (NCBI taxonomy): domain Eukaryota; kingdom Metazoa; phylum Chordata; class Aves; order Charadriiformes; family Jacanidae; genus Jacana; species Jacana jacana. The sequence goes on from VZTM01032113.1 coordinate 193,358, forward strand.
GGTTTGTGTTTCCACTAGTGCATGATGGAGTAAAGGTTTGCCAAAACTGCTGACTGTCTGCTCGTGAAATCTAGAGGGATGGTTGAGGAACAGTCTTAAGTTATTTGCTCTGTGTGTGTGTGTCAACTGGTCTATCTTTCCCATTCCTCTGCATGAACACTGTTTGGATTTACTTGTGTGGCTGGCAATCCAAACACACTATCATTAGTGTGCTGCTGTTTTCAGGCTGGAGCACCTGTGTTCAAAATGATTTTCTTTTTTTAAACCAAACTTTGCCCCGTGGATAACCCCAAGTCTTCTAAAGCTGGAGCAGTGTGACATGCATTGCCTTCTATTTCTGGTCTATATTGCATCTTGGGCCCAGGAAGGTGGGGTGGGGAAGGAAGGACGTAATAGTATAATACACCAAAAGTCCAAAGGCTCTTGTGACACCTTCGTGCTAAAAGTGCTTTAGCAGCACTGTGCATTACTTACCCGTGTGGTTTTCCTAAAGAGGCTTGACCTTGCTTCAGCCCAAATCTGCCCGGTAGATTAATGGTGTGTGTCCTTTTGAAATGCTGATGTCCATGTTCTCCCACCCGTTGTAGCTCGTGTGCACTTGCAATGCACCTCAGTAATGGCTGATACCTGCTTGTTATGTTTCCAGACTGGAGGCCCGAAATGAAACGGCACAGCGTGTTCACTGCTACGTCACCGCTCTTGCTACTCGTTCAACTCTTCTGGAAAAAACCAAGAGCTTTCGTCCTACCCACTGGATAAAGGAACATAATGAAAGACACTATCTCAACAGAAATGGTCTCCGTCGCCAAAACCTCACCAGGGATTGCCACTCTCGGCAAATCAAGCACAATGGACTCTTTGTTCACCAGCCTTGCCAGCGTCAGTTCAATTACTGATGGCTCTCATGCTTTTCATCTGCGGTCTAAATGGTTTTAGGTTGCTATTGTTTTCATGTGTAGGTAAGTGTGGTCCATATGAAGCTGATCGTCAGTCCCTCAAACACAATCATAACTAGCATTGCATTCTTTTGAAATGACACACAAATCTCTTAAACATCAATCATGCAGCAAGTCCTAAATGTTGATGTTAAACTTCAGTGTCTCGGAAGCCTATCAGTACAATAGTGTGTATGCTGTTTTATAAACGGGCATGTATAGATGGGTTCTTAGTTGGTATTTTTAAAGGAACTTAACTGATATGGAAATCAGTTACATTTTGCATTAATCAAAGTGGAGTTAGAAAATGTAAGGTTAGCCATATACTTTAAAGACCACTACTTGACAGCTTGTGTATCTGTACTAAGCTTATATGATCACTTTCTAACAAGGAAATACTCTAGCTGCCAGTGGATATTACATAGCTATGCTCAACTGTTACAAGAAGGACATCTAAATTGCTTAGTACCTACTTGTTAGTGGAGTCTGTTGGTGTGTTGGGTACTAATTATGGATCTCAGATAAGGATTAATTGTCCCCCCCAATATTATTGCAGTATGATATGGCGCTGGTGTTACAGATGTAGTACCTCACAGTGGAGTGGAAGGAAAAGTGGGCCTATGGGTTACGTGCAGATGCATGACCCAGAGAGCTGAACTGGGTTTTACTTGGTACAGTTCGAGTTCTTACTCCTTTTCTCTCTTTCCCTTTCTGTCTTTTGAAATGTTTTCCTTGCCCTATTTCATTTAATCCCTAATCTAGTTAAAGGAAAATGATGGTGGATCCACCATTCTTTTAATCTTGCCATTAGCTGACTGCTTTTTAATAAGTCAGGCTCATGGACAGCTATTTCTGAGCTGCTAATTGCTGTTAAATTGTCTCATGTTTATAGATGGAGGGTAACTCAAAAGTAGCTGGAAGGAAGGCTTTATCAGAAGTTCTACTAATTTTCTCTCTATGAAAATGAAGTCAGAGTTAATTGTGACTGGAAATGAAGGGCAGTATGTGGCAGGGAGAAGAGCATGCTGCAAAACAGTCTTGTAGAGCTAAACACAGTGGCAACAGGGTGTATAAAAATTGAGATGGGCAGTGGTTGTTCTCCTAACCCACTGGGGGCAGAAAGACCAGGTAGCAATGCCGTGGGTCAAACGGGAAAGAAAAGCCATTCAAAATTATCAAGCAGTTTTCTTAAGAACACTGAGATGTTTTTGGAAGTTGTCAGGCACTTAAAAATAAATAAAGCTCATATGTTAACAAAGAGTGTCTATTACACAGTTGCCACGTGGCACGCTGGACCCTGATAGATCAACCTGGGAAGTAGGTTAAGTGGCTATGGAGATGAGGAAACAGATCTGCACCGAAAGAAGGGGGGAAATAGGAATAAACTTATTCCCCCTTCCTGTTGGTGCTTAACGTGTGGTTTATTGTTTTTCCCTTGTGTGTAGTGCCTAGGGCATTAAAGTGTTAATGTTATGTTCAACCATGTCTTCCAGTAGTCCTTATACAGAAGTTAATGTAAGGAGTTACGTGAGGAGTCTTTGAAATTAGGCAGGATCAATAATGTGAATTATTCCAGACCTATGAAGTATTTCAAACTCGGCTAAATGCTTCAGTTTTGCTGAAGTAGAAACCCAAGAGCTTGGATTAACTTTGACATAGTGGTACTGCTGCACATTCTGCAGGTGGAACTGTTGTGGCACGCACATACAGGAAACGACGATTATAACCTCTGTCTCACTGGAGATGTGCTGCTTCATTGGGATTAGTTGGGATTGTTGCAAAGTGATGTTGGCAAATAGTTAGATGTATAAAAGCATGAAGTGCTTTGTTCCTGGATAGTCTGTCTGTTTTGGTTTTTTTTTTTTTAAGATGTGCTGAGTTCACATGGACAGTGAAAGAAAACACGAATGGTCACATCATGGGTTTCCAAAACGGATTTTGTTACTACTCTTCAGTAGTATGTGCCCATGTCCATAAGACAACTCTTCTGTAGTCCAAATACTCTGGTTTATCTGCAAATAGGTGTAGTTTCACCAGTCTCTCATCTGTTCATGAATGTTCTTACTTGCCTCAGACTATCTACCTTTATCACTCCAACTTTGCCTGACTTGAACTTCCTTCTCCTCACTGCCGACTCTCTAGCTCAGGAAAATTCTTTGCTTTCCTATGTTTTTTTTCTTTTTATATAAAAGTAACTACTCTCCTTCAGCTTTAATTTTCTTAAAGTGAAATGAAGGAAGATGGAGTCTCCACCTCCTCATGTTGAAAGGAGTAAGTGATCCTTTAACTCTTAAGGGGGAGATGGAGTTGAGAGTATAAGGCTCCCAGGCATAACAATGAGAGCCTTGGTCCGTTCTTCTCAGTAGGCAAGTAAATGCAACTTTAGACTGCTCCTAGAACTGGGAGATACTGATCTTTTTATACTACATTACTAGATGACTTTCTGGTGATGAAAACCTATATCTTTCAGGATATAAACTGTTTTGTTGCACAAAGCTGTGCTTCTCAATTTGTAATATTGGAAACCATATTATTGTGTGAAATAGTACTGCATCAATGGCTTTTTGTTAACTTGTTTTATGTATTTATGTTGGTCTAGCCCTGTTTTGTGCCTGGAGCTATTGGGCAATTAGATTTGTTTTGGTTTTCTGTTTTAATAGTGAGCTGTGTGGCTTTTTATATGGTTTTTGAATTGTATTAAAGTGTGGTTTTTTTCTTGTAAAAGTGGAGGCCTTGCACTGTCTCATACTGATTTGATATTCATGAACCTTGCTGAAAATGTATTTTCATATGTATTGGTCAATAGACAGACTTGCATTTTAAACTGTGCCTTCTACACAGCAAACTTGAAGATTCAAAAGGGACATTTCAGTTAGAATTAATACTGTACATCGGTCTATGCATATATGGCAGCTTCTCTCCAGAGCCACTTCTCTATTTGTAGCATTCCTTTTGATACAGAAGGTCTGGCTCTTATTTTTAATAGTTTTAACACAAGCTGAAAAACTACAAAATACAGCACTTTGCCAAAGTAGCATTGCTTACCCAGTGTGTATTTACTAAAGTGATCTTCTGTATTCTGTTTTCCTAGTGCATTCTGTGCACCATGGGGAGACATGATCTTAACTCTCAATAAAAAATGGCCTATTGAAAAATACTAAGTCTCTTATGTCAAAATCCAGGTGGCTGAGCACCCCATTCAGGTGTGGTAGGTACAGGTATGGAGTATCTTGGGAATGCTTGCACTAGTACAGAAGTTCTTCTGGAAACTGGTTTGCAGTGAGCAAGTGACTGTGTGGTTCAAGGAGTGTTGTACATCCCTGCCGACTCCTGCATTTCCTGATCACACAATGGTAGGGTTGGAAGGGACCTCTGGAGATCATCTGGTCCAACTCTCCTGCCAAAGTAGGGTCACCTAGAGCAAGCTGGACAGGAACATGTCCAGGTGGGTTTTGAGTATCTCCAGAGAAGGAGACTCTACAACCTCTCTGGGCTGCCTGTTCCAGTGCTGTTGCCCTCAAAGTAAAACAAGTTCATCCTCATGTTGAGAGAGAACTTCCTGTGTTCCAGATTCTGTTGCCCCATGTCCTGATCAGCATGTGAAAGTTATGTAGATGAGCAGGACAGAAATAAAAACACATTACCCCTTAAAGCATGCACAGGGTAGGGGTGGAAGGCTTTTCCCTCATCTAGGCTGAACCTCTCTTGTTTTAGCTTGTACCCATTGCCTTACATCCTCCTGCAATGCACCGCTGTGAAGAATCTGTATGGAAGGCTGTTGGTAGCATTCAAGAGGTGGAAGCAGGGATAGGTAACCTGTGAGGAATATGGAGACCCTGTGTGAATGTCCAGGGGTGGGGTTAGGGAAGCTGAAGGAAACCCCATCTGTAGTGAACCTGGCAAGGGATGTCAAGGACAACAGGCTTTCCACAGATGGATCAACTGCAAAAGGTAGATTAGACAAAATGCCTGCCTGCTGCTAAACTGGACAGGTCTCGTGACAAAGGATGTGGAGAAGGCTGGAGTAGTCAGTGTTTTCTCTGTGACACCTACCTGCCAAGACCTGCGGGCCCCTGAAGCTGGTGGGAAAGGTTAGAGAAAGAAAGATCACCTTTTAATTGAGAAGGATCAAGTTAAGTGATTGAAGAGATAGGATATACACAGATCTATGGAACACAACCATGACTGGTGAAGGAGCTGGCTGATGTCACTGTCAAGTTGTTCCCAATTACCTTAAAGGTTATAGCAATGAGCAGTGTTCCTGAAGGCTGCAAGACATCACATGCCCTTCCTGTCTTTAAGAAGGACAAGAATAGGGGGAGCTACAAGCCAGTCTCACCTTGATCTCTCGGAACGTGATGAAGCAGGTGATACTGGAACCTATTTCCAAACATGAACAAGAAAGTGATTAGGAGTAGTCAGAAAGCATGTATGCAGGGAGAAGATCCTGACAACCTGATGGCCTTCTACAATTAGGTGACTGGCTCAGGGGATGAGGAGACAGCAGTGAATGCAGTTTAATTTTACTATAGTAAGGCTTTTAACAGTCCCCCATAACATTCTCCCAAACTGGTGAATTATGGACCACATAGGTAGATGGTGAGCAAGTGTGTCAAGAACTGGTTAAACTGCTGTGCTCAAAGGGTTGTGATCAGTGGCATGAAGCCCAGCTGGAGGCTCATTGCTGCTGGTGTACACTACCAATACTGGCTCTTACACTGTTAAAAACCTTTATTAATGACCTGGGTCATGGGGCAGAGTGTGTAATCAGTAAGTTTGTAGGAGGGAGAAGGAGTTGTTTATACATCAGAAGAGCCTTGAGAGACTGGAGAAACGGGCTGTTGGAAACTTGGGGAGTTCAGCGGAGGGAAATCTGGAGTTGTGTACTTGAGGGAGAAATAACCCCAGGCACCAGTACAGGCTGGAGGCCAACTGGCTGGAAAGCATCTCAGCGGAAGAGGCCAGGAGGGTCCTGGTGGCCACCAGATTGACCATGAGTCAGCAGTGCACCCTTATGGCCTCAAGAACTAGGAACTTCCTGAACTGCATTATGAAGAGTGTTGCTTGCAGGTGGAGGGAGGTGATCCTTCCCCTCCACTCCATGCTGGTGAAACATGTGCATTCCATGTTGGACACAGGAGATGTAGATGTAGTGGAGTGTATCCAGTAAGAGGCTGGGGAGATGATTGGATTGAAGAATGAAATTAGGGGCGGAGGCTGAGCTGGTAATCATTAAGGCTGGAGAAGAAAAGGCTCAGGAGGGCTCTTGTCAATGTGTATTACCACCTGACAGGGGTATTAAAGAAGGCAGAGCCAGATTCCTCTGAGGCCAAGGGTGTAAGCTGAAAGATGGCGTATTCCATTTAAATGTAAGGAACCAGCTCATTGGTCTCCTCCAGGTTGTTCTTTTGGCCTTTATGAAAATGTACGTGAACACTTTTATTTCCCTCTGATTACCATGGATCCTTGATCTTTGTCACTTTTCAAAGATGGTGGAGAGTGGCCTTGCAAGGACACCAGCCAGCTGTCTCAGAACACTGGATGTAGGCTGTTGGGCTCCATGGACTTCTATGGGTTGAGCTGTTGCAAGGAGTCCCTGGCTTCATTCTCACCCACTGAACAAACTGAGTGACAAAATTATCTATGAAACAGAATCTGTGCAACAAAGTGCTTCTGGAAAGATGGATGCTGAGTAAAACCTCTCCCTTTTGAATGTAGGTTTTGTGGCTTGTACATTTATCAAGCAGTGAGTTCATGTTGAGGGCTGCATAGTATTCTGCAGGGGAAAGTTTGACCAATTACGCCTGTATAATCACATTTGTACAGAGAATCTAATATAGCTGTACCAATCGTGTTCCTCTTAGAGGTGCTTAGTTCAGACTTAATGCTACTTTTAGGATGGACCCTTCCCTAAAACATCATGAACTAGTGCTTTTTAAAACTTTCCTGTGTCAGAGCAGAAATGTTCATATAAAGGGTCATATCAATGTAACCATAATGACTTAAGTTCTCACTTCACATTCTGTTTTCCCTGTTTATATAAAACCTTGTACATCCCTGATGAAGCACTCCACCTCCTCATTGAGTCAGTTGGTTCTTTGTCTCGTTGGCTGCTTTTGGTGCTTGTTTATAACCACAAGATGGTGTTACCTCCATTATTCAGTGATACTTGCAAGTAGGGTTCAGGGTTTTGACGCATGTAGAGATGACTCATCAAAAGAGTAGGCCAGTGCTGCTGCAGCACTCTTGTTCTCATGATGTGGTCACAATACAGCAGTCTTAGAATAAATAGGGCTGAGCTGAGACTTAACAGGATGCGTATAAAGGGCTTTTTGTAGCAACCAGCCTCTTTCTTCAGGAAAATACTGTGCTGGGGCTACTGCTGTGTATCTAACACTTCAAAAGTTAGTCTCCTAACTTGTTCCAAAGTGCTGTGGGCAAACTGAGTGTCAAACACTCAAATACCTTAATGAGACAGATGACTGTAGCGCCTAAAAAAGAAAATCCACATAAGAGTAACAGAGCTCAGCTATTGTCCAGGAGCACATCTCCACTTGCAGATGTGGGCTGTGCTGTAGGTCTAGTCTTTCTCCTGAAGTGTAGTCTTCCCATTATTGTGTCCAAGCAAGATGACCCAATCAGGCAATATAAGAAATACAATCATCACCAAAAGTCAGCCTGTCTTAGTGATGATTTGTTTTTTTCTTAAAAGAAGTTAGATTCTTTTAAGAATCTGAGATTCGCTGAAACAGGGCTCTGTGGAGAATAAGTAGAGGCAGAGACAGGTGGGAAAGAGGAGGGAGGCCTCCGGCTTTTGTGGTATGCAGGTAATAGCAAACAGCTGATAATTTTTGCAAGGTGAATAAAGAAGATGAGATCAGAGTTAAGAAAGGGGCTACTGATATGCACAGAGGTATCCCCTTATCTACTCCCAGCAGTGGATTTCCACCCTAGCTCTTTTGTATGTGGTGTGAGACTGAGGAGTAGGACATGGATGTGTCCTGTATTAAATGGGGAAGAAAGAGAGGAATTTGGCTTCTGTGGCTTGTGACAAACCACCTAACAGCTGAATTAGTAGGTACATCTTTACCAAATATCTACTAATGGAGGGAATTTTGGGAATGGGGTATTATCTCCTGCACATCACCTTTGACTCTGGAGAGATCCATGATGTGCCCTAAACACAGCCAAGACTGGGGCTGTGGAGAATCTCAAGTTTTAGCCCCCAGGTGTTGAAAAGGTGTTTGCTACAGTCCTTGGAAGTTGGAGCATCAGCAGTAAATACTCTTCACCTTGCATGCTTAGAAGGGAAAGTCCTGAGCCCAGGGCCCAGCAGTGGTAGGTTTGATGAGGTAATGTGAATCATCTGAATGAGGAGCCACATACACTCCTAGGTCAGAGGCTGAGCCAGGGAGAAGAGGGCCTTTCCCTGCAGCCAGCTGCCTGCTTCTCCTGGCAGCAGGGGGCAGAGGTGGCTCCTAATGTGCTGCCCACCTTATGAGGCCATGGTGAGGATAAATTAATCATCTGTTTTATTTTTAAAAAGTGCTGTTATTGTCCTGTTTGTGTCCTATGTGGCTCTTTTTTGTACCTGAGACTTCTTCTTTTCCACTGCCTACACTCATCTCCTGGTCCGAAAGGTGTCATGTTTACAGCCCAGTAGTGAAACGATGCTGGAAAACACAAGGAAGGTGGGTCTTGTTATTTCTTTGAGCTGTAGGCAGGAGATCCAACAGAGGGGTAGGTGAAGATAAGTTCAATGTTTGGCTATTAGTTACAGGTGCTACTTCTCACTGCAGAGATGCTGTCCTTGCTGGGGTTTGACTGTGGGATTTGTTCATGATATCACAATAAGGATTGTACTGCAAAGGTCTTTCACCCTTGGTGTGTTGGAAACGGGTGTTTAATGTTCATATATAGGAAAGGCTAGGGGGCTCTGACAGGACATGGGTAAAACATCTCCTGCATAAAAGGTCTTTCAGGACAAGATACTGTTTATTCTGAGCTTCTTACTGCTGAGAAAGGTACATCATCTCTAGAACAAAGAGCCTACTAACAAGATCCAGAAGGACACAGCCTGTTGGTTTGCTTTATGACTGCTGGGAAGTGATGGCTTCTACTTCTGAATGCGGCTTTAAAAGGTTGGTAACTCTTCCTCTCTCTGCTCCTCCCTCCCCTTTAAAAGTGTGCTTTGAAAATAAATGAGGTCAAAGAGGAAATCCTTGTATCATGCTCTACTGTTGTACGTCTGACCCTGCAAATTGGAAGGGAACAGTCAACTTATTCTTGATCTCTACTTGAGCTTTCCTCTTCTATTGTAAAAAGAACTGTTAGTACTGGTTGTCTTGAGTTGATCTGATTGTTCTACAGGCTGCTTATCAATAGCCAGTCGTTGCCTATGCTTTCTGTTGCTGGCATTAACCTTAGAAAGACACAGTCACATGCTTATAACTAGAAGGTTTACTCTGTATTACGTTTTAGTTAATAGGTTCTTGGTTCTTAGTAGCTGTAATATGGTCTCTCTTCCCACCAAATCCTCAGTAAAAAAAGCCTACAAAATAAAATAATCTTGTAAGGTCTTAAAAATATTCCTTAATGCATATTAAACTGGGTCAGGCCTTATTTGAAAAAAACTCTGAAATTAAAGAAGCAGGAAATATTTGAATATTAGAAATAGTAGAATATTTTAGGTTCTAATAGAAAACAAGGGTTTTGATACCCATGGCTGTAGCACCAGCCCTGCAACCATTTGTTGACTTGTCAGATTTGACTGGCCCTTTGAAACCCCTTCCCTTTGACTGGGAGGACTGATGAAAAAACTACCTGTGTTCCAGAGTCCTTTACCAATGCTCCCAGGGCTCTGTAATCCTCCTTGATGTAACAGATTGCTTCTGGTTGGTATCACTGGTGCACATGTGAAACAACAGCAGTGGAAAATAGTCAGTGGGTTATACACAGTTCAGTAGTCCCTCGGTGACCTCAGTCCCTGATACCAGCCCCTGGTAAGCAGCACATCTCTCTAGAGAATGCATCTGGTCAGCAAACAGGTGCCTCTGTACCTTTCAGAAGAGAGAAAACATTTCAATTTTGGAAGGGTGCAACTTACTACTAAAGAAGGTGTGTAAAACTTTAATGGTGCTTCACTTAGACTGTGTATCTGGAGCCATTCTGCAATAAACAAGCTTAAAACTCCTCTTAAAAACAATGAAGTTCATCCACACGAGTCCTGGAGCAGGCCTTTCCGTTAACCAAGTTACAGAATAGCTGTGACAGCACGGCTGTGACTTAAAAGGACAAAGCCCAGCAGCACAAGTGAATGACCATAGTAAAACATTTACTGCAACAAGATAGGAATATGAGGGGGCGATACTCCCTGCTGTTTTGTGCCTGGATCACAGGGGAGCTGTGTGCAAATGTTTGTAATGAAATATCGCTCCCATCCCTGGGAACAATCAGATGGATTCAGAAGCTCTGGGAGAAGAACAGTACTAAGCACATTCGGTAAATGGATCGGTCCTTGTGGCTTCTGATCTGTGCTTTATAGATCCCTAGCAGGTTCTGGGTTCCTTCAAAGAGATCCATAAAAGGAAAACCAAGAAAAGCAGTCTCAGCTGTGGAAACTTGTAAGGAAGTCTCTGTAATTCCTACCTTTCCAGTGGGGTTCACACCTCCTGTGGAATACATCTAGAATTGGTAATGAGGAGGAAAAAAGGAAAAAAAAATAAAAGAAAGAAAAACACTAGATTAATCAAAAATGGCTTATCAGTTCCCACCACAAATACTGCTTAGCAGTTGTAGTGTATTTCCAGAGGCTTAAAAATTATTCTCTCTTTTACACTCACTCCCCCCCTAAGGAAGTATCCACATAATGAAAGAGGATGTACAGTGTGTTAACTCACTTGGAAATTTCCCTGTGTGAACTAAATCACTTTAGCTTTATTGCTACATCAAAAGGTCAACACATTAGCTTGCATTAAAATCGTAATTTCATTGTCTGCAGCGGGATTTGATTACACACGAGCTTATGGGATTTGTGCTTGGGTGTTTTGGGTTTTTTTTTCATTGTTTTTGTTGTTGTTGGTTTTTTTCTGTGCTGCTGAAAAATTATGGGAGAAGTTGCTGGTGGGGTGGAGAATACTTACAGGACCTGGTGCATTTTCCACTACTGAGACAAAACCACAGGTACGGTGACACACGACCTGCAGCAGCTCACATCAAAAGGTGTGGAGAAATGAGCAGCGCAGATATTACAGTCTTTGTGCTGAGACTTGTTCATGGCAGACCTGATCCATTCAATTTTTAGCTACTATTCACTTAGAAGTATTTTCCTTTCACTGTGTACCATGGAATCTATTCCTGAGGCACTAAAACCTCTTTGCTGCTTGGAGGCTGGCTGCCACCATCCCTGATTTGACATCTGTGAGGTGTGGAGGGTTTCCAGGGAAATAAAATAAGATACTTTGTCTCTATGCTGGTGCTTGTCCCTTCATGCTGTTCCCATTCTTTTTAAGAAGTTGGCTGTGGTGGGGTTTCAAATTCAGCAAGTCAGTTAAAGGCCCAAGGTCAGAGTTAGGTCAAAAGTTTGCCCAAGTTAAGGAGACCACCTTTTCTCTATAGTCAGTGGAGTGGGAGATGCATTTCCAGAGAGCAGGATGTATCTCACTGGTGGACTTCAGTGGAGACGAACTATCAGGGCCATCTGCTGAAGGCTCTGCCTACTTCAGGCTCCCTGAACTATGGCATGAGTTAGATTTCTTGAAACGAGCTGGTGCAATATAGACAGTTGACAAAGATTGTTTCTAAGTGCCAATGGGCTTGAGCAGATGACAGTGGCTTATGGTGGGTTGGTTTTTTTTCATCCCTCTTGAGCCACAGTCAGAAGATTTTCTTCATGACAAGGACTGGAACGAGCATTTTGCAGAGCTGAGGAGGCTGGGTGGCTGCAATGTCCATCTCGCATGTCTGTCATGCACGTGGCTTTGCCTGAAGTTTGCAGGGATCGCTCTCCCAACTCCATCCATTGCTGTAAGCACCTGCAGCTGAGAGATGGCCCTTGCTGCCCTCAACTTGTGACCTGCTAAAACGTTGTCAGCCACCCTACCATAACGTGTCTGCCTTTAGTGGGCCCTGCTGCCTTTTCTCTTGCCCTTTAAAATGGCAAAGCTAAGAGAAGGTGAGCACCGAAATCTGGTTATCTTGCTTAATTACTGTAATAGGTATTTAGGGGCAAAAACTATATTTACTCTTTAATGGCATTACCCTTGGGAAAAGAGAAAGCAGAAGTGACAAAAATGGTGACGAGGTGGATTTACTTGAAGGCAGCTGCGGGGTTTTTTTCGTGTTGTTTTGCAGCAGGTGAGCTCTGAACTGCAAGAAGGGAAGAAGAGAAGTCCTGTTTGCTCCCCACCACCAAAATGGCCTCGGGTGTCCTGCACTGAGGTGAGGGTCTGGGTCTGCACACACTGGGCCGTCCACGGGAGACCATAGAGGCTGTGCTTGGGGAAGACCAGTTTCCTGCTGGGATGGATTTGTCTGTGGTAGAACACACTGCAAGAACAGAGGGAGGGAGGGAAGGAGGGAGGAAAGGAGGGAGGGAGGGAAGGAGGCAGAAGGGACCGCAGGACAGGTCTGGGACTTGACAGTCCAGGCCTCTGATGGCAAAGCCCCAGGCAGGGTGCACATGTGGCACAGCTGGGTGAAGGCCGTTGCTGTGTGGTGAGATGTGACAGCCACCCATGAAGATGAGGTGTCAAAGGGCCGCTCCCGCAGGAGCAGGGTCTCAGTGGGATGTTCGAGGGCTGATGGCACAGGGAGAACCGAGGTGTCGCCCAGCAGCCGCCGGCAGACACCCTCGAACGGCTGAGGGCGGCTCCCCAGATCCCGGGGGCTGCCGGGGTGAGGGTTCCCCGCTGCCGGGGCTGCGGGCGGCCAGCCTCCGGCGGGCTGGAAGA
>VZTM01032113.1:207538-234063 GCA_013400555.1 Jacana jacana
CTCGGCACAGCCCATCCTGGCAGGTGTGGGGGGCAAAAGCCCCCGGGGAGAGCTGCTGTGTCTGTGGCCGTGCAGTATGCGGGGTGGGAGGGGGGTCACAGCCCCCGGGACCCAACCCACATATTCCTGCGTGGGAAATGTCCCTTTACAGACTACCCCCCCACCCAGGGTAGCCTGAGCCAAACTGGCGACCGCTATATGCGGGCATGCCTGGGTATCCCGCTTCGGCAATGCCCCTGCCCGCAGGATGCCGGGCTGCCTGTGGGTCTACAGGTGTTCCTGGCACCAGTAAAGGGCTTGTGCCTTTCAGATGTGTAAACTGTACTGCTCTCTGCGATGTGCCTTGTGACACAAAGCACAGACCTCTGTGACTCCTTGAGCGCATATTAACTCGGCTTCTGTTATTTCTCTGGTCCAGGTAGAGATCTTACAACCCAAAGAAGATGTCCAGGCGCAGGTAAACTGTCAGCACCGCAATGCACCCCGCTGATCTGTGCTCACCTACCGTCTGCTGCTCTCCTCATGCCTCATGTCTTTCTGTCTTTGCAGTAGCCGGTTGCAAGCCAAGCAGCAGCAGCCTCTGCCGTGTCAAGAAGAGCCTCCCCATGAACTGCAGACACCTGAGCATCTCCAAACCCGAAAAAGGAGAACGGCAGAGGTGACTGGTTTGGGCAACTTGAAAAGTTTGAGAATATTGAAAGTTCTGCAGTGCATTTGGGTGGGAGAATCTTTAGAGTTAGGAAGTAGGGTGGGAGTAGCAACAAAAGCTTGAGCTTTAGGGGTGGTGTGCTGGTCGTTGTCACTGTACTGATGTGTATCTCTTCTCAGCAGGAGATTAAGAAAAGAGAAGATGGGAAAATTGCTAAAAAGCACCAGTATGAGATTAAGGTAATTTAATCCCAATTACCGGTTCAAACTAGGTGAGGGAGCCCATCTGGTTTGTGTTGGAGCGTGTGAAGTCCTGTGTTCCACACTAGAAAGTATCAAACGGGGGAACTTTCTACCTTCAGATATTAAAAATTGTGGGACCTCTGGACCTTGGCATCTTTTGTTTTTGCTTTTTTATGCATGGCTGTGGTGAAGACAAAGGGACCTTCAATATGGAAACCACTGCAGAGCAAAGTTAGATGTAAAAATGGGACTAAAACCGGATATTTCAGAATAATTCCATGTGCAGAGCAGGTGAGGCCTAGAGGCAAGTCTAAACAAGATCATTGCACTTGTTTTAACTTAAGGTGTGGTTTCACGGCCATTTAGTGAAGGAGACTCATAGCCACACATGCTGCCTTTACTTTCATTTAACAGTTCCATTGATTATTTAGAACAATTTAGGAATCTGTCTTAACACAGTTAACTCCTAAATCAGGTGAGGGGCTCTACAGTTGTTAAAGTGGGTTAGTAAAATATTGTAACTTTCTCTTGCACACGATCTTGTTTGTAAACTTGTTTGGAACTAACAGTCTTTGCAAACTTTGTGTAGAGCAAAATGCTGTGTGAGTACCTCAGCTGTACTTGAGGTGAAACTTACCTTTGCTGAAAGAGGAGAGATTGCTCCCCTGTCTGTCTGTCTGTCTTGGCTGTGTACTCCATCCCCTGCCTTGCTCTGTTTTTGGTTCTCTTTCAGTGAAGCCGGGTGCAGGTTCTGCTTGCTAATTCGGTACTACAGAATGAGATAATGTTCTGCTAGGCTAGTGAGTTGAACCAACCTAGTGGAGGGTCTGACAAGCATCAAAGCTGACAAAAGGAAGAAGGGATGGAACTTGGGCAGTGAGGATCACAGGAGAGAAGGAGCAGGGTTTCCCTTTTCTCATGACTGCGCTGTTAAGATCAGTAAATCAGTTTAGATACACTAAGGAAATGGTATGGAGTTTACTTAACAAAACGGCTCTATAGGAAAAGTCTCTGTGTTCAGGGGGAGGCATTGCCATTCTTTGGGAATGGGATCCCCCCTAACTTCACAGAGCATAATTAAAGTTCTGTGTCACCATTTTGAAGGCTGTCAGCCATTACAGCATTTGGTACCTCCTCACTTGTATTGGCTATGTGCAACCAAATAAGTATTAGTGAAACAAGTTACAGAATTCACTAAAGTAATCTAGAATTCCTTCTTAGAAGCTTTCTGCCTGATTAACTTTGGGCTCCTCTCCTTTTGAGTCATTGCATCCCTTATTTGGCATTGGCAGCCTGAGTGATAGTTCACAGCTGCTGCTTGCTCGGTGGGTATCTAGCTTTGGAGCTGAGGTGGGTGTCTCCTCTCTGGAGCTCTTAATTGGAAGATAACAAGTTACTGAATTTCCACTGAGAGACAGTAGAACCTCCACCCTCTCCTTTCTTTTCCGCCTGAGCAGATAAGGAGATAGAACCTGCAACTTAACGTTGTGTGTCTTAGTAGCAATGAGCACCTCTGCCTTAGGCACCATAACTGAGCAGCTCAATCAACAGGTAGGTTACTTGTGGGTTTATAAACTGAAGACAGTTGTCTTCCTCAAACCTCATTTCCCCAAATTTATCAAATTTGTATATACGTGTTCTATCTTTGACTGTGAGCGGCTTTGTTGGCATTTAATCTCTCTGTACTTGAATTGATGCAGAGGTGCAGAAAGACTAACATAAATTGTATATATTGTTGTGACTAATCTTCTTGCTTTTCATGCTCTTAGAGTAAAACTGGCATTTAAAAGCCCCCATGTTTATGTTGCAGAGTTGTTGGCCGCCCACGATAACAGGAGGCATCTCGCCTTGCATAATTATTGAAACTCCTCACAAAGAATCAGTAACCACTGACTTCTCAAGATTCAAGAAGTACAGGTTCAGAAACGTCTTTATAAATCCATCACCCTTGCCAGAACTCAAGTAAGTTTACTGGATACAGTGGTTGTTGATGTTTTATCAAATATGCTGAAGCATTGTGGTAAATCCTGTTGCTGTATTGTGTTTGTATAACAGTGGGCACTCAACCCATACCTCCAACTGTCTCCTCATCCCACAAACAGTTCCAATGTCCCCAGAAAAAGAAGACAGATTCTCTTTGTTTCCCCACCCCTCAAGTCTTATAAAGTCACCAGATAGATAGTTTTTGCCTTTCAGAGCTGTCCTCTTATAACTTGGCACTGGAGAAACTTTTAAGTGGTTAAGAGGCACATAATGGGTTACACTCAATTTCTTTCAATGCTATTGGAACAAAGTGGCAAAAAAATACTAAGCCAAGTTTTCTCCAAGAACTTAAATGCACAAATATGCAAATAAACTGGCAGGAATGTTGCTGTGTGGGAGGGAGCTTGTCCATGCAGTGCTGTGTGCTTGGTGCAGTCACAGCACCAGAAAGCTTCCCTGGTGCAGGGGGGCAGATGAGCTGACTAAATGGGACTCTTCAGTGTCTGAATTTCTTAGCTGCTCAGGTGTGTTAGGTAAGTCTCCTGGTTGCCATTTGGATCAGCCTGCTGGTCGGTGAAGGAGTTGTTAAACTTACTGCAGTGCATTAGGGAAAACTTCTGCAGAGGTGAAGGAGAGGAGAAGCAGAACATGAGGCGTTACTTCAAGAAAACCTTTGTAGATCCACCGTGTTTTTATTCTGGCCAAGACTTGATCAGAGCTGGGAGGTGCTGCAGGGTGATGCCTTGCCTCAGAGGAAAGCAATAGGTCTCTCACAGTCTCTTTCACCGAGTTGCAAACTCGGCTGCTCCTCCCTCTCGGTGTTAAGCCCAGCTCAACAGGCTCGGGAGTTAAGGGAGTATGCTCCTCTATGCCTAGCAAATCACTCTCTTCTAGTGCAAAGTTGTTTGTTTGTTTTTTTAATATTAATTAAAAAAGGATAGTGAATGGGGGAATATCCTACACTCCTTTAGCAAGTTGTTGGAAAAGGCTGGATACTGAAGATAGGTTGAGATACAGAATTTCACGCAGGGACTTTAGTCTTTGACATTCACCTCTTGTCAATAGGCATCTGGTAAAGCTGAGCTCCATGCTTTCTGATTAGGTGAATAAGAGGATCGTTTACTCTCTCCTGCCACCTTCATACTTCACTAACTGCTGCAAGAAGATGATAAAAGGAGATTTTTTGCCCACTTAAGTGGGGAGACCCACACATTAAAGAACCAAGTATCTCTCCAACTTTTTACTTATGGCAGCAGACTGGAACTGGTCTGGGTCGGAATCTGTAGGGGATACCTGTGCTCAGCTGTGTTTAATCTCTCTCTGCTTCTGCTTGGGGGGAAGGTAAATGTCTAACTCCAAAGATTACAATAGGAAATCAGCACTGCATTGGCTAATGTGCTGTTGCCCTTAGTAACTTAACTGTAGGGTGAGAAGTACACCTAGGAAATAAATACATCAATTAACAATAACAATAATTACAAATTAAAAGCAAGCTATATTAATGATATAGGCACCTTCATCCCAGGTTGATTTGAGTGCTAATAACTTTAGAAGTTAGCAATAAACAAGAACTCGGGTTTTTCTCACAAAAGCCTGTTTCTGAGCCTTAAGGTAGGCTAGAAAAGGAAGGGATCTAAACACCACCTGTAAATGTTTTCTTCAAACTGAACTGGACACCTTTTGTGTTTCCTGGGGAGTGGGATGGTTTGTTGTTTTTTGGGGTGTGTGTGTTTGGTTTTTATCTTTCCCCTGGGCAGGTGCGGAGGTAGGCAGAATAGGAAACTGACCATGTACTTGTCCAGTTTTATTGTCTGCTCTGTTCTGGACCTGCTGATGCTCCTGGTTAGCTGCTGTTGGGCTGATGTCAGATGTTCAAAATATACCTGCGGTTTGCTAATTATCACGGGGATCTCTCAGTACGAGGCATTTTTCTTCTTGTTCCTGAATGTCTGTAAACAACAAACAATGCTTTTACACTCCTTTTGTGAAGGTGTATGTGTACCTAACAGTGCTTTGTGTAACTGTATTCCCTAGCTGGGGAAATTCCAAAGACGTCTGGCTCAACATCCTGAAGAAGGAGAACAGATACGCTCATTGCAAACACTTCACCTCGCTGCATTCTAGTTTGCAACCTCACATGAGATCGATACTGCTAGACTGGCTCCTAGAGGTTTGTTCTTCTAGTTACTTTGCCTTGTGTTGTGCCTGTGAGGTAGGCAGATAAAAGCCTGCCTTTTACATAAAAGATGTAATAGCAAAATGCACTGCATAGTAAATCGTAAAACTAGTTTGCAACAAAAGGGTTACAAGTTACTGCTTTTCATCCTTTTGGTGAGCTACACTCAGCCTTCCCTGGCAGGAGATGCTGAACCTTCCACATCCAGCAGCAAGAGATAGTTCTAAAGTTTTGCTCTAACCACGTATTCCCCAGGAAGGGGAGAAATCCAGTTTTGAGACACTTAAACTGACATTTCTTTAGACAGATCAGTCATGAAGCTCTAACTTTACATCTTAGCCTGTATCTAAGCGGTGAGACAACTACATCTGTATTGAGGACTTGCATTGTCACCTTGGCTCTGTCTACATCAAGGGCTCTTAGATGTCAGCCCCGACACTGTTTTCTGACCTGCTAGAAGAATTTAATTCTGTCCTATGAAGTGACCAGAAAAAGTAGGGCATTGGTGACTGACATCTGAAGGGTCTGGATACAGACGGGCTCTGTTTGGAAAATGATTGTAAATAAATCATCTGTATTCCAGGCTAATTGCTGTACTTGGGAGTATTTCCAGTTGTCAAACAAAATGGAAGCTCTCAGTCTTGGCAGTCTGTGAAGGAGCATTGGTGTTGTAAATAGAAAGCTACGTTCTGGAGGCGTTTCCAAGGACTCTATGTTAAGCATATTCCGTCACCGCTGCCAAAAGCAGTGCTTGATGCACGTACTCCTTGCCCTTTGGCAGAAGGGATCCTGCAGGTTTACCAGTTCCATACTGAGTAGGCTAAGGAGGCAGATGTTACAGCTGTGCTCTTGGTGGCTTGGTGGAGTGGTACTAATAGTGGGGAATTTTAAGAGAAAGGACCATGTGGTGTTCTTTTATTTAAACAAAAAAAAGTCAGCCTGGGCCTTGTTGTTACCCAGCTCAGTGGTTGTGTGTGCCACGCTGGGGTAAAGTCCCAGCAACTTTGAGAGTCCTCAAGTAGCTCCTAACATTGTCTTCTGTACTATCATAACAGATGCTTTTTAACATGACCAAGCATTACTGCTTATGTTTGGGCAACACTTTAACAGAAATTGTGCCATTTATTCACGGGTGAGCCCAGTCTGTAAGTGTTTAGTTCTGAATCCTGTTTGGAGCAGTAGTTAATAATAGCAGAGTAGCACATCAGCTGGCAAATGTTAGATGGGCTCTAAAAGAATGAGCCAGGCTGTTAGTGCCAACCAGTTGTGTTTTTGCGATGGTCAGGAAGGGTTTTAATTTGCAAATGGGCTTTCAGCCTTAGCTAGTAGTAGTAGTAGTGAGATTTTTATCCTGACTTTGTATCTAAGCAAAATGATGAGGCAGGGCAGGAAGCTTGGATTTGGGATCTATTTCTTGGCTATTCTTTCCTGTGGATTGTGTGTACGTTGGAGGTAATTTATAAATGTCCAACTAGTTTCTAGTTGTGAAGGGGATACAGAGTTGGAGATTATCTGGAGTTGTGATAGACCCACCCAAATTCAGTTAAAAAGGAAAAAGTAGGGCTCTGCATACGATCTCCAAGAGAGGACAGTCTCCTCTCCTTTTGGGTTAGTTTTTTTCTTTTTTGTTAGTTTGGTTGGGTGTTTTTTGTGTGTGTGTTTTGTTGGAGTGGTGCTTTTTTTTTCCCCTCTGCTTTGGGTTTTGTTGGTTCTTTTTTTCCCCTCAATGAGGGTTTCTTCTTTCAGTGGGAAGGTTTTTGTACTCATTTCTAGGAGAACTGGGTGTGGTTAGATTGGATAAGGTACCCTTTGGAAGGATGTTAGTGCATCACAGACAATCCACGTTCAGGTGTGAGCATGGGGAACTGCTTTTCCCAGTCCCATTCTCTAACCGCCGCATGGTAACACAGCGGGGGGGGTGACGGTTTGAGTGGCCAAAGGACAAAACTGCACGTGCTGTGTTTTACTATTAGAGCTTGAACACTCCTGTGTGTTTACATGAAGTTTTTTTTAACAGCAAACGGGCTTGTTTTTCTTTCCCTGCTGTAGGTATGTGAAGTGTATGCGCTCCACAGGGAAACCTTCTACCTTGCTCAAGACTTCTTTGACAGATTCATGTTGACGCAAAAGAACATTAACAAGAGCATGCTTCAGCTCATAGGAATTACCTCGTTATTCATTGCCTCCAAACTTGAGGTAAGCAGCTCTGCTGCGGGGAGGAGGATATTAAGTTGGGAATAACTAAAAAGAGGGCGATACCCTGTTTCTGTTTGTTCTGACCGGATCTTTTGAGCGGGGTGATGCACATGCAACACGCGAGGTCAAACGGGGAACTTTTTTTCTCTTCAGTTGTGCATGTGTCAACCTCTTGGCTTGTAGGCTCTGTCCTCCCTTTCCCCAGTGGCAGGGAAGGGGAGCACACAAAGGTAAATGGGAGGCAAATGTGCCTGGAGTAGTTCTGGTTTGTTTTGCCTTTTTCCAAATAGACAGCTGCTGGCAAACCATCTCAGGAATGGGTGTGGGGCTGGAACAGAAGCAGCCTGAGTCTCAAGCTGGCTGAACCTGGGGCTGATAGCCCTGTAAACCCATTTTGCGGAGTTTTGGGATAGTGCAGGGATGGTGACACACACTGTGCCCTAGATCTACGAGCCAAGAGCATGTTTTTGTATAGTGCATGGTAGGCTAGACTGAGAGGAAAAATTGGGATATTAAGTTTTTATCCTTGGAAAACCCCTGGTGTAGCAACACACTGAGCTATAGGGGGTGTGACTGGGTTGCCTAATTTCCCTGTTAACCATCTCTGCGCCAAGAATTCTGCCAGCTAGAGTGGCTGTGGGATTTTCTCTTGTCTTTTTCTAGTTTTGTGTGTGCTGCTTTTTCTAATCAATGCGGTTACATCGGCACCACCTGACACTGCGTAACCGGAATCAGTCTTTTCTGACACCAGACTGTGCTGTACAAGAATGGAGGTGTTTTTACATCAAATGCAGTGGCTGAGTGAAAATTGGTATAAATGAAAGGCTGTTCTGACTGCTTGGCCAGCATTTGTTTGCCAAAAAACCCCCAAAACCCTAAAGTTGTGATAGATCTATCACCTTTTACAGCAGATAACATATAACCTACTTGTTCTTAGTATCTCTTCATCCTGTAAGGTTGAAGTCGCTTCCTATAACGAGAAAACCACTGTTCTAGTGTAAGAAATGTTAATATTCCAATATGAACTGAAAAGCACTTACCAACATCTTCAAAGCTTTATTGGAATTGTAATCCTAATCTTGAAAACTCTAATCTTTACCTTCTCCCTTCTCTCCTCTTAAAGGAAATCTACGCTCCTAAAATACAGGAATTTGCTTACGTCACTGATGGTGCTTGCAGTGAAGAAGATATCGTGAGAATGGAACTCATTATGTTAAAGGTAATAACTTTGTGGTGCTGGTAAGGGCTGGCTGGAAGACTGCCCAGCTCAGCCCTGTATTTTAATACCATTGATCTGCTTGGAAAAGGAATGTGTTTAGCACGTTCCATCTTTTTGCAAAGCAAGAAAAGCTTCTGTGTTCTGAGGACCTGCACAATAAGCCGAGCAGACGCAGAAGGGGGGATGTGGGAAGAGAGGTGGGAGCACAAATCTGTCCTTTCTGTGGTTCAGGCTGTTGACATTTGTTTAATATTGGCAGGCTTTAAAATGGGAACTCTGCCCGGTGACAATCGTCTCTTGGCTCAACCTCTATCTTCAAGTGGATGCTCTGAAGGATGTTCCAAAAGTGCTGCTACCTCAGTATTCTCAGGAAAAGTTCATTCAGATCGCACAGGTGGGTGGGAAACTGCACCAGAAAACACTTTCTGGAGGGATTGAGGCCCAACTGAAGGTTGTGCCCCAAAAGCCATTAAAGAATGCTGTTCCTTGTTTCACTTCACCTGTTACTTTGTTAAGGAAGGTACAAGTTTGATTCCCAGAGACCTTCGTGTTCCCTTTGTCGGAGAAGCACCTGCCTGTGTGCTTCTGTCTGCTCTCACCTTTCTGTACAGTGCAAGGATACAAATCTGTTTGCTTGCCGTAAGGGCTACAGCGCTCCGCAAATAGCGGGCAGCAGCAACAGCTGGGAGAGGAGGGGGGACAATGTAATTTACCAGTTAGCCGTTTTCACCAGTGTTACCTGGAACAGGGTTTCCCTGTATTTGCCCAGAGGGCAGCCTGAGAAGTGTTGTCACTACCTTGAAGCCACCGTGGTTCAGGTTTTTTTACGGGCAGGTGTTGTGTCCAGCCTCAGAGAGGTGGACTGAAGAGTAGGTATGTCTCAGTCACTGAGCTGCTCCAGGTAATGCTGTAGTTGAAGAAAAAACCTTCCTGGAGCTCTGCTAAGGGTTTAACAGTGTACTGACATTTTGTGCAAGGGTGGTGTCCTGCATGTTACTGGAAAAAGTGCAGATTTTTATGCTGGTCTCCTCTCACAGGTAATTAAGGATAGAACAAGAGGGAGTTGCTTCAAGCTGCAGCAGGGTAGGATTAGGCTGGACAGGAAATAATTCCTCACAGAAAGAGTGGTCAGTCAGTGGAATGGGCTGCCCAGGGAGGTGGTGGAGTCACCATCCCTGACTGTGTTTAACAGTAGATTGGATGTGGTGTTGAGGGATATGGTGTAGGGGAGAACTTGTAGAGTAGGGCTGATGGTTGGACGATCCCAAGGGTCTCTTCCAACCTGAATGATTCCAGGATTCTATTCTATGATTCTATTAAACTGGTTTGCATTGAACTCTGAGACCCAATTTAACTGCAGTTGGGGTCACAAAAGGAATAGCTGTGTGTGACTGACTGGTACTGAAAAGCAGGGGTGTGTTTGCTGGGACTGTAGCAGTGCTGTGTGCATGGCAGTTTTGAGACAGGGTTACACTGAAGAGTGACATGGTTTTAACAAGATGATACTCATTTCCTCTACTCTTTATTTCCTCAGCTCTTAGATCTGTGTATTCTCGATGTGAATTCTTTAGACTTCCAGTACCGGACGCTGGCCGCTGCAGCGCTCTGCCACTATACCTCAATGGAAGTTGTTAAGAAAGCCTCAGGTGAGAAGCATTTGTAAAGCCTGGTCTGCTGAGGGAGGGGGTTCTG
Organism: Jacana jacana; assembly: GCA_013400555.1. Lineage (NCBI taxonomy): Eukaryota > Metazoa > Chordata > Aves > Charadriiformes > Jacanidae > Jacana > Jacana jacana. The sequence continues at coordinate 217,696 of VZTM01032113.1, forward strand.
AAAGCTGTTGGGTGCCTGAGGCTGCTGGGAGGCAACTGGTTTTCCAGGCTGCCAAAGAACCAATGCTGCATGGTCACTAATAGCTTGTTCTTCCCATGAAGAACCGCAGTTGTGCTGTTCCTCCCGTGAGGGACCGCAGTTTCGCTTCCTTCCCACCCCTGTTTGAGATTCTACCAACACTCAAAACGGAAGGAAACTTATGCTTTCAGAAGCATAACCCTAGCTAAGGCAATGGAGCAGATACCTCCTTGCTTTTTGGCTAATACTGCTGCTCTGTGCCTGCCAGTTGTTTGGGGGATCTGTTGGAGATACAGTATTTGGCTACTTTTTGGCCAGCTGGTACTCATCCGGAGCTGTCGGCAGCATTCGGTTCGCTTTGGTGCTAATTCCTACGAGCCTGTCCCTTACTAAGCGGGGCAATAAAATATTAAGAGAAATCACCCAGCTAAGCTGAGCACTTGTGTATGTGGTACCTTACGGGGCACCATAAAGGACCATGACAATTAGTGGATGCTTCTACAACAGGAACCAAAACCTCTTGCTCAAGCTGTGACAGTGGCTCCAGCCTCCCCTGGTCATCACCAGGAACCCTCATAGCCACAGGGCTGCTCTGCTCACCACCCTCTGCCACAACACAAGTAACAAGCACAAGGAACTACTTGGAGTTTCTGGGAGGCTGTTCCTCAATTTTTAGCTGCAAGTGTTGTTTATTGTTATTTGTCAATGTATGACACTGCGTGACTTTGACTCCCTTGCTGTGCTCTACCCTCTAGGCTTAGACTGGGACAGCATCTCAGAGTGCGTAGAATGGATGGTTCCCTTTGTGACCGTGGCAAAAAAGGTCCCTGTGACACTGAAGAACTTTAAGAAGGTCGCAGCAGAAGATCAACATAATATCCAAACACACACCAATTACTTGGACATGCTGGTAGGTGGTTTGTGGCAGCTGAGTGTTCATCACACTCTCTCCTTCTGGGGAAGGGTGGCCAAACACCTTCCTGCTCACACCTGGCCTAGCTCACCCCAACCAGTGTGGTCAGTGGTGCCCAACCTGTTGCTTCTGCCTCCTGCTTGATGTTGCTGTTTTACCACAAGGCTGTGACCAAAGGTTTGCAGCAGCAGTACTGGTTGAGTGTTTAAAAGATAATTATCTGTACTTTGTTGTGTAATGCTGCCTTGGTTCCTTAGTCAGCATCCTGACGCTGGAGAACTGGACTGGTGCTGGCAGTGGGAGGAAGTGCTGCTCAGTAGCTCTAGTGAAACACAGAATCATGCAATGGTTTGTGTTGGAAGGGTCATTGAGCTCCATCCCCCTGCCCTGGGCAGGGACACCTCCCGCTGCCCCAGGTTGCTCAAAGCACTCCCAGGGACAGGGCGGCCACAGCTTCTCTGGGCAACCTATTCCAGTGCCTCACCACCCTTGTGGTGAAGCATTTCCTCCTGATACCTAAAGTCCCCCTCTTCCAGTTTAAAACTGTTCACCCTTGTCCTGTCACTCCACTCCCTCATAGTAGAACTTGTCACAGGTAGTAACTATGGTCTTCCTCCCTCAATACGTAGGAAGAAGTCAACAGTGGAGTAGCGTCTACTGCTCCAGGTGAGTTATCACCTGTGTCAACAGGAGGACTGATCACCCCTCCCCAAAGTACAGAGAAGAAATGAAAAATGGACAAGAAACAGCTTCAGAAACAGGACTTGGTGCTGTAGAACAAGACCACACTAAAGGTGCCTCATGCTCTTTACTGCTATTCAAGACTTGGGCAGTTAAAGGTGCAGCAAACGGAGCAGCAGATGGAAGCTGAGCCAGACGTGATACAAGATTCATTCCGAGCATCCCTCCCTGCTCTTGCAGGAGCCTGGACCACTTTGGCCCATTCTCAGACACAACATAGTTCAACTCAGACCATTCCTAACTTATGAACTTAAAGACCTCTTTAACCATGGCTGAGTGGCCAAGTTTGCCCACTCAACTTGCATGTCCAACTTGCTTTAACTGGGGCCAGCTGTAGAGGAGAACTTAACCACAGGTTGTACATATTACCTCTTGTTGTGTTGTCTTTCCTTGGTAAGGCCAGTGCTGAAGGCCTGTCCGTTAGTGACCCGTGGGCTCAGGTGCAGTATTACAGAGGTCAGGGGTGAGCAGGTTACTTTTCTAAACCCCTCTGCCCTTGCATGCCCGTGTAGCCAGCCCTGGAGCCAGTTCGAGCTCCACCTGAGGATTGAATTCCACGCAGATGAATTCAAGGTGGCCCTTCAGGGCTGCCACAAACTTCAGTTGTAGCATAGCACTGACCTCAGGGAAAAGTACACCCGGAGAAGGTGCTGCTCAGCTAACCCTAACTGGAAGAAGTACAGTCTTTGAAGGAAGGAGTTTTATTTTACAAGATCCAGCCACCAAGAACTGGAGAGGGTATGGCACAACCAGAAATGAGCCGCTGGTACTTTACAACCACTCCTGGTGTAGGAACAGTATTTAAAACTAACTGTGGAGCTGTGTTTTTATCAGTGTTTATAAACAGCATTAATGACTGTGGTTTCCTCACTATTCACTACCTCTGCCTCTGAGGTGCTTCACTCCTCTGATGAAGGGGGACAGTACTGGGCCTACTCCCTCTTCCAAGGTGCTCCTGCCCCATAGCCAGGGACAAGGTGCTCATGCTGCACTAGAGCATGGGGTGCCACCCACAGCCACATCCAACCCATGCTCTCAGCAGACTGGAATTCATGTTGTCTTCAAACAAGCCATTGTGGAACTACCTGCAGATGCTTCCAGCCTTCTGTACAGTTTGTAAAAATGTGGGGTTTATTGTAAGATTTCCTCTATTTCTAAAATGAGATACTAGACTGTAAATGTTGTATAAAAATTTAAATGAATTTTAAAAATAAAGTCTTCAAAGATTCTTTTTTCCACTTTAGGCAGTTTATAAGTCTGCCAGCATTAGCCTAGAAGTACAGCTTTGCCATTGCTTGAAGAAACTTCTTTTTCCTTCTCTGTGCCGCAAGCTGTAGGACTTCCTCAGGATTACTGGCGTTCAGCTCTGTCTGGCCAATGGCTTTGATCTGAAAAGAGAAGAGGGGACAGCGCTAGTGACAGTCACTGGTACAGATGGTTTATTACAAGGCATTTTCTGCACTAGTTGAAGGGATGAGGTACCGTGTTATGCCACCCCATAACCATCCCAGCACAACATCCCATCAGCATCCAACCTCTGTTAAGAATTACAAAGTGACAGGTTTCAGGCAGGGAAAGGTGCTCTAAGGAAATCCCCCCTCCACTTACTGCGATCTGCCGCTTGTCTGTCTCTCCTCTTTTGTGGTGGAGATCTGAGGGGAAGTCAAGAAAAGACACCTGGGTAGGAAATGGACTTTTTCCAGCCCTGAACACCCAGTATGAGCTTGCCGGGGTGGCATTCTAGTGAAAGGATACATGTCAAGTACTCCAAGATGGTGACATCCCAGATGTATTCATAGTAAGAATCCATGGCGTCGTGACTGAAAGAGAACACAGGTTGCGTTAGGCCTCCACCCCTGGGGACACAGCCCAGTCGGCCTTGCTGAGCGGTTACCTGTTTTGCTCCTGCAGTGCCTTAAACGCGGTTTTATAGTCCACCTCTCTCAGGAACTGGCATAAAATAGCAACCTGTAAGGAAAGACACGGGGGTGGATTTTCCCAGCCTTAATTACCCCAAATCCTCCACAAAACCACCTCGGAAATCCCACGCCACCCCTAGACCTAACACCAAGTGCTGGTTTCCAAAGCAAGCCCGGTCTGAGCACCTGCGCTTTGAGAGCAGCCACAGCTCGTTCTGAGGTACCTGCAAGAGCCGTAGCTAAAAGGAAGGAAAGGGGGTTTTACTCAAGGGGGACTGGGCTGGCTTCCAGGGTTCCCACTGCATCCGACAGCTCTGGCACTCCGAGCCTCACAGAAGCCTTGCGACGCCCCGGAGAATGACCGGGCCCCACTGAACAGCACCAGCCACGCACAGTTACCCTGAAGAACCAGGCCAGGTTCCCACCACCACCCCAGAGACACCCTGCTCTCTCTCTACTCTACAGGAAACAAACTCAAAAATCATCTAGATCCTAACAGAAAAAAACAGGACAACCACCCAGCCCCCGATTATTCTACTTTTTACAGCCTTTCCAAGTATGTGTTTGTTTACTCATTGATTTGGGTCCTTTTAGCATCCTAGAAGCAACGGTACCACCACAGTTTATCTCACAGAATCACAGAGTATCAGGGATTGGAAGGGACCCTGATAGATCACCTATTCCAATCCCCCTGCCGGAGCAGGCTGCATCTACAAGGGACACTGGAGTCCCTTTTTCCTTTTAGAGTGTTCTCCCCCCCTTTTAACATCAAAATACTTATAAACAAGTGTTTCACTTAATGCCATGTTTCACCTCTCACCTGGGTGTGACAGTTGAGTAAGGAACAACACTTGATCATTCTTTTTATCACCTACAGAAGGGTTAAAACACAAAACACAAGTTTTGAAATGCTAGTATTGAACAACAGCAGTAATTTTCTTTTTTTTCCCCTTTTAAATACAAGGGAGCAGCTAAACAACCATGGCCCAGCCCTTCCCCTGCCAACCGCTCCTGGGTTTTAGCACAGCCACTTCCATCACTCAGGAGACTCCACATGAGGTCGAGGTGTGCTGCAGGACACAGCACCCTGTTCCTGGTAAGAGCTGGGCTCTCCTCTGTCCCAACCTCTTCACCTTTCTCTCCTGCTGTCCAGAGAAGGTCTGGCCTGGGTGGGAACAGCCCAGCCAGTGGGCTCCCAGGCAAAAGCCCTCACAGCAAGGCAGGGACATGCTGGCAAGCAACAACGGCACTGTGTGACAGCACAGTGGTCCCACTGGCACTCCTGCACCAGACACAGTTTAAGACTGGGCTGTGATCCCAGGCTCCCCAACAGTGAACAGGAACAAGAAAAGGAGCAGCAACTGGACACACTACGTAAACAACCTCCTTCCCTGCACCTAGACAGCTCCTTCCTATTGCCTATGGAACACAGCCTACAAGCAACACAGTGGATTCCTAAAGAATCCTAAAGACAAATGCCTGGATAAAGGTTGAAGTGACTGCAAGATGTCACCGGAACACGCTGTGACTGAATATTCCCCCCACCACATAGAGTTACTTGAGGGGTTCTCCCTCACAGCCCACTTGCAAGCGACAAGCCCCTCGCTACACCAGCTTGCAAAGTACCCAGGTCCATGCTGCATACAGTGCTCCTGTACATACCTCCATACATCCCTCCCTCCAGCACCCTCTGACAATACTAAGGCACAATCCTACCTATCTCTGGACAACCCTGCGCAGCGCTGTGACACAGCTCTGCTTTCCTCAGTCTGAGACAAATACAAGCTTGTGTGTGAAAAGGAGCCAACCATGTCTGCATCTTGCTGCTGCTGTGATCCACACTCCCCCCCCTCAGCTGTGTGTGCCAGAGCAGACAGTCTGCCCTCAGCCCGGCCCCGCAGGGACCAGCTGGGGGATGCCACACCACATGGTGATGTGTGTGCTCCTGGCTGTTTCCTTTGCCCACCGCCACACCGGAGTCCAGTACCAGTGCTTTCCCAGCTGGTCACTCTGTGCACTAGTCTCCAGAAACTAACAGAAGAGCCTCCTGTGCTTCAGCAAAGGAGAAGCTTCAGATTTTCTATGGCCTTCAAGCAACAAGCAAAGCAAAAAGGACCTAAATGCATCAAGATATGAAAATCCTACTGACTACAGGAGCAGTTCTGTCTCTCCACAGAATTGGGATACTGACCAAATCCAAAGAGGTATTTTTGTACATCTAAATCCCACTGTAACTCACCTGGTCCGTGTACACATCTGGTGGTACCATCTTATTAAAGAAGTCAGAGCACACAGCTCCTGCCTGTAGATAATAGTGAAGGGCTGCTGAATACTGATTCGTTGCTGGAGTGGAAAAAAGCAAAACAAGGTCTTAAAAGTAAACCCAGCAGTTATTTCTGAGTCAGGTTTATAGAATTACACAGACACATATCTTGTAGCTGAATTCTACTGGGAAAGTGACTTGCATATCATTGTTTAAAAAGCACAGACACACAGGAGGTGGTAAGAGAGACAGAAAACTACACAATCAGGGAAACCAACAACACAGGTGAAGTTCTGCCTTCTGAGAGTTACTTCTCCTTTTTCAGGTATTTGATCTTAAATCCGTCATCCTTAGAGTGGAAAGTAAGTTTGCCTTCACTGAATGTGGGTGGTAGTGAAGGAGTTTAGCTGGTGTGAGTTAGAGATGGCTGGCTGATGCCGCCACACACCTCTCATGGTTCAGCACTGGTTTTAGTCCCAGTAAGTTCTTACTGGACCAACATGAGAACAACCTTCAGGAGCTCTGTGGTGAGAGCAGCCTGCTTGTCCTCACAGCTTCTGAGATACAGATCTGACACAAGCCAGGAGTGCTCCAGCCTGGTACCACCTTCTGAGGCTCCCCAGGTAAATGCCCTTGCTCTGGGATGCTTTTCCACTTTATATGAGCAGTAAATACTGCCGGTTTCTAACCCTGAATCACCCTCCCATATATACAGTGACGCCCCTGAACACTGGATTAAGATCCTTCCCCTCGCCCCAAGGGTTATAAAGCATCTTCTTGACACATCTGTCTCCTTTGGAAGCAGGAGGCTAGGATTACTGTACACCACAGTCCAAAGAGAGCGCTTTGGAACCACACACCTTGCCTCCTGCAATAGCTCAAAGCACCTGCAAGTAGATGGCAGAGGCACAGCATACACCCTGTTTTATTGCCAGACAAGAACAATCTGGCTTAAATGCTAAGTTTCACTAGAGTGTTCTCAGCAGATAACTGAAGTGGAAGAAATGCCCATCCCTAGCACATATGCCAGGCAGTACTGTACTTGTCTGGCCATCTTCTGAAAGTTCCTTCTTCAGCACCTACACCTCCCCACTCTGCTCATGCTACCGAGTAAGCCCCAAAAACTGACTTGGGATTTGGGAATGATTTAACAAAGCACAGCATCACACAGGCTGGGCAAGATTTCCCCAGGGAGCTTCTGCCCTGGGTGTGTGTCACCATGCCCAGAATCTGAAACGCTTTGTGTCCCAATTCTGCTGGCTGCTCTCGGCTGAGGAGCAAGGAGCAGCACTGGGGAAGTGTCAGGTGAGCATAAAACAAACGTGAAGAGCTTCTCATCACAACCAATACCAGATCAAGAGTTCATGCTTCCTCACTCACAAGTCCTAGATATTTCTCTCTATAAAATACAGCTAACTCCTTACTCTGCTCATCTTCTGCTCCAGTGAAGCTGATCTCCATATTTAAAACCAAACTCTATCCACACAACTTGCCATTCACCTAACAAAAGATTTGAATGTTAGGGGGCTGCGTAATTATACCACTCAAGGACCAACTGCACCCACTAAAAAAGTGAGTTTTACACTAACTCTTACAGTAAAGTTTCCCTTACCCTTAAAGCAAGTCCTTGTGAGCCACCGAAAGCTCAGTGTCTCTGTGGGCTTAGTCAGCTCAGACAAATTCACCTACACTGCAGCATCTGAAGATTTTAAACTCAGTACCTCACTGCAGTTTCTTTTCACAAGAGGAACTACAAGGAGGATTACATCAGGCAAATCTCCGAGAAGCAAAGTACCCATATACACGTGCTAAAACCAGACACCAGCTTCACTTACCAAAATAAATATCTGCCTGAATAATTAACCAGAAGTGGTTGTTTGCGTTGATAGTCAAGGCATAGCTGACCAGCTCTTTCACTGTAACAGCCACAGCTTCAAAGTCCACTGACTGGAGACTAAAGGAAAAAAGGAAGAAAAATAATTCTTAAATTACTGTTATTTTGGTTTTTTATTTCATGTGAAGTTTAAGTCCACAGCAGCTTGCACTAAGCGTCAAGTGAAAACAACTCCAGGAAAGATTTAGTGTTGACTAAGGCTACTGTTGAATTGTTTATAATACAGTAAATCTGACAGAACAAATACACCTTCACAGACCCAGGCAAAAAGTCAGATTTTATCTGTCTGACACTGTAAGAGGCTTCCATGCAGAATATATGGCCTCAGTTTCAACAAATTTGAGGACGACACCTAAAACCACTACAAATCTATGACAGCATCAGTGGTCACAGACTGCAATTGCTGGAAACTGGTGGGATTGGCTTGGAGAGGAAGGCTGGGAATGGTTCAGCACATTGCTTGGGCAGCCTTTCCTGAAGCTTAAGTTGTATTTCCATCTTTAAATATGTGTTTCTCACCCTGCTGCTAAATTCTGGGAACACCAAAATAATTCTGCTGCTTGACATTATAATATATACTGAAGCCTACATCAGTAACAGTGAGACAATTCAATTGCATCACCTAAAGGCAGATTAACCATACGAAGTATTGCACACTCTCTCTCACGAGACTCTCCCAATGCATACACCATATCTAAAAATAATGTGAGGTTCTAGTCCCACAGGGCCTCTGAACTTCACTGGAGAAATACAGTTCAATCCAGCCAGAACAGATCAATACATGCCATATACCACTTAGTACTCTGGAAATTACTCAAATACACCTCAAAAATATTGGTTATTTTGTATTAAAATATGATATAGTTCACCTAGTTACATATAAGCTCAGTAAAGCACACAGCTAAAAAAAAACCCTCAGTTTCTTGTACACACATCTCCATCAGGACTATCAAATTAGGAGCAAAACCCTCCATGCAATCAGATCAATCTGCCCCCAAAGGGCAGTAATGCCCTTGCACTGCAGAGGTCACACTAACACACGGTACCTAATGCACAGTAACTGCCACCAAACCAACCACGGAAACACCGATTTTGAAAATTGCATTTTTAATTATCATCTTACTTGGGGATAGATGAGGGCCAGATGGAAATGTGCTCTGCTGCAATATCATTCACAATATCTTCCTAAGAGAAGAAAGATGGCAAGAGACATTACAAAGAGAAAGACTTTAAGGAAACCAAGACGTTTATGATCTATACTAACCCGAACATTATGAAGCTTGACAAACAGGGACAATATTGTGGTTAAAACCAATGGTTCCTAGAAGGCAAAAAAAGAAGACATAGTATTCCCACAAACTAATAAAATTCTACAACAAAATATTGTTCTATTTCAATAGGAAATTAAGAAACTTGCAACACAGGAATAGTGTAAGAATGTTTCTGCAGGAAGCNAATTATATATAATTCTGACTATAATAATTATATTATAATTTCCTATTGAAATAGAACAATATTTTGTTAAGAAACTTGCAACACAGGAATAGTGTAAGAATGTTTCTGCAGGAAGCCTTTAATTACTTCAGATTTTCCTGAAAAGCTGCTTGAATATAAACTTTGCCCAGGTTTTATGTTGTTTCTGTGGCTACTGGCTAGCCCTAAGCCAGGTATGCTACAACTATCTATACATTTACAGACCCACAAGGTATAAAACCGTTTCCCTTTCTCTTACTCCTGCTGCTTAGTTACAAAGCAAGTAGCAGCTTCCCTCCCCCTCCAAAAGGAATGTTTTGTTTCACGATACCTGGGATAAAATGAACTCCACAATAGCTGGAATAACATATACTCCTAATGTTAACAGATCTCCACTGTCAACGTTCAGGACAATCTTTCTTTTTTCCCCACAAGCTCTTCCACACTGCTGGGTGGCACAGAGAGCAAATTCTGAAGCTCTTTGGCCATACAAAACCACCTGTATAGCTATCAGCTTCTCTGAATTTATGCAGGAAAAGTCCAGGAAAATACCCAAAGGAAGTTCTGGCTACAAACACATTCTCAAGACAGCTGTAACTCACCCGAAGCTTTTTGATGAAGGACAGCAGTTCACTCCTAAATTAGGGACACAGATACCCATGTAAGTAATTGTCCACAGCAAACAATATATGAAAACTTAATACACTGGAAATGAGGGTTGGTAAAGCAAATTCTTCACCTGCCAAAATACTCCTTCACCTCTAAGTTTACAAATGCAGGGTATATACATGAAAATGCTCAAGAAGACCATTCACTTTTAGCAGTCACTGGAAGTTTTTACTTTACATTTAAAACAGGTTAAGTAAAAGGTATCTGTTATTCCACCCACCTATAAAAGGGATGCAAATGACTGTGTAGTAAGTCAACCATTGACTCTAAAAGGGAAAGCAATTGAACTGTGCTGTAATTCTCCAAGCTTGGACTGCGATAATGACCTACATGCTTACAGAAGAGGGTACACAGTCATCATTTATAATGTACATTGACTTCCTTGTCATGTCACATCAGAAATTGCCACCATAAAGAATCCTGAATGAATCCACCAGTTCAGGGTAACGCTGGCAGAGGTTCAGTAACTGACAATATTGTCATCCTCTCCTTCTCCCCAAGGGCTCAGCTGAACTAGAATTTCATTTCGAGACTAATATTGAGCTTCACATTGAGAAACCTAAAGCTCAGTGTAGACATCTATGCTGTGAGCTAGGCATTTAATGCCGTTAACTGATCCAGTGACAGCAGTCTGCAGAGCAGTTCTTTTGAATGTAACGCAGACACCTCCAGGTGGTCGGTTAACCTGCCCTCTAGATGCCACCAACTTTAATGGAAGATCTACACTGCTTATAATGGGGAGCCAGGCATGTAAACTTTGGGTTTTGGAGGTTAATCTGAGTCCCATACACTTCTTTTCTCTCTCTCTGAAAAGAAAAGTCAACATGTCACTTGCTAATACACAACACTGCCAGTGGGCAGAGTATTCACTCAGTAGAGATCTTAGCTGCTGCCGCCGCCCTGATAGTGGAATCCAGGCGTTCTTGGAGGGGCAAATATACAAATTAAACAATCTTTAAAAATCATTTAAGGAAACACACCTGTACATAATGCCCAGTGTGGACTCCCTGTGTTTTATTAAACTCACTCTGCCATCATTCCCTCGTTTGTGCTGGTTGGACACGCTGCAGATTTGTACGACAACCTCCCAAAGGTCTTTAGCTGTCCGTCTGCTTTCCTTAGGACCTGGAAGCTCTTTGCACGTAGCAGCCAGCAGCTGCCCCAGCTACAGAGCACAAGAGAAAACATACAGTAACGACAGCTTCTCTGAAAAGTGACTACAGCAAAGGCATTACTGGCATCTAAAATGGGTAACCCAGTGATTTCAAGTTACAAACTACAATGAATATGACTACATTTTGTAGCAGAGGACACTGATGAGGAACCTGGAAAAATGGAACTAAACAATTTGTTTAGTTTTTCTTTTCATTAGCTTCCTCAGGGTATAGTTCAGTACCACCAGCACCACAAAACCAGCTTTACGTATTGCACAAAACCTAAAAATCATAAAACACAGTTTTACAAAAACTGACTACCCAGAACTCCCATAACTTGTACATAATACTTCATCAGAACCGAAACTGGCACAGAAAAAGTTAAACTTCAAAATGGAAATAAGGAAATGCCACAGGTAAGCAAAGCAAGTGGAAAATGAGTCTGTCCTGTAACATGACCTGCATTCAGTTTCACTGCCTGACTTTGAATTAGAAACTTCAGTGTAAAACCAAAATTTCCAAAAAGGCAGTGTTTGAGCGTCTCCAGACGCTCCAGGGCTCAAAAATGGAACCATCACCAAATGCATCCAGTGCATTTGGGAAACAAGTGTCTCGGGAAGAGAAAATCAGACATGAAGCCTGAGACATGTACACTTCCCATACCTCCTACCTAGGCTGAGTTCCAGCTGAGAAGAGACTCCTTTAGGGAAGTGCTACAGGGTCTCAATCAGCTTATGGATCATTACCCTGATGCCTGATGCTTATGGAACCAACCTTAGTTGGCAGCCAACAAGGGCTAAGATGCAGTTTGGTTTTTATCTGTTCTTGTAGTAAAGCCTCTATCTTTTTTGTCATCCATCAACCACTCTTGTTGCTTAGCCCTGCTGCCTTCGACACCAGACTTCATTTCTTACAGCCACAAATCTTGATGGTCTTGAGACAGAAGGGTGAGTGCTTTTTAAAGTACAAAAGACTTCAACAGGAAAAAGTCAAGCCAGCCTGACAAAGCCTTGAGACTGAGTGTCCGTTACCTTCACGTAAGGATTCGTTTGAACCAGGGACAATGGAACTTGCATGGTCAAATACTCATTTTCACGCCAGTTTAACAGGAAGGCAACACATTCTTCAGCTATAACTTGTCGAAGAGGAATATCTGGAAGAAAAGAGGGTCTTTGCTTACCTTTTCTTTTTTTCTTTTGTTTTTGAGAAAACCCAGTGTTATATGAAAACAAGCAAAACTCATTCCCTCAAATTAGCCATTTCTCTCCCATATCTATCACAGGTAAATATGATGCTGAGCCCTACAAGAGACCTCACCTCTGAAAATTAGGAGCAACAACAGCTTCCTCCAGCCACGACAGTAGTACATTATGCCCTCAGTGTGAAACCATCCCAACTGCCTTAACAACCAGCAAAACTTACCAGATAAAAATGCAGGCATGTTTATCCTGTTCCAAGTCCTGTAAGTGGCACTGAACAGAAGCTGCTGAAGTCTAGCAGTGTGAAGGCATCATGATGTTGCTCCTCTCATTTCCAGCTTCTAAAAGCTAATCAAACTTCTAAAGACTCACTAAAACCATTGTCAAACTTTACTGTTTTTCCAACTATGCACCTAAAACCTAAACCTACAATTAAAAGTTTGGGGTGGGGGTGAGGGAGGTGGGTGGGTGTTGGCTTATTTGTGGGGTTTTTTTTTTTTTTCCCTTTCTCTTAAGTTTTGCGCTTTACTGCACCCCAGAAAAGCTTGCAATGTACTTACCAGGTACTCTCATTTCTAAATACCCTCGGACTCTGCTTATAAGATCAGAAGGAGGACGTTCTCCAGAAGCACCAGCTCCAGCTTCGTGAGTGTAAATGTCCAGAAGTAGCATTTCATTCAGCATGACTTGACGGAGTTTTGGAGAAAACTCTGTCACGAGCTCCAAGCAAGCAGCAAAAAGCTGTTTTGCATGGACAAAATCCTGCAATAAAGGGGGTACACATTAATGATTCCTAACGGATTCAGAAAGGAAAGGACTAAGAGTTAATGTACTGGTCAGCTCTATGCTGGCTGAATCAGCCTTGGCATCCCTTATCATTAGCATTGCTCAAGCATCTCACAGTTACTATTTACGAGTCCTTTGGACTCGCTATTAAGCTTAACAGTTCCAACTTTCAGATTTTTCAAACAAAACAAGAAGTTTAAGCAAAATACCAGAAGTAACTACTGACACATTAGGTACAATCTGGTTTTACATTGTAGTTCTGCAAACTACAGTATTGTCACTTACAAGGCAAATAAAACAGCATTCCAATAAGCTTCTTATACAAAAGTTTAGCCAGAAGAGCAGGAGTCCATATGAATATGTCAAATCACCACTAGGTTTAGATGCAAAACTTTATATAAATATAACTATGTCCAGGCTAAAGTCATGGAAAGCCACGATCCTTGCTCTACTGATAGAACTCAGTGGGACAGAAATACTGAAAGCATTACACCACACACAGAGCTTGTTACTCCATCTCCATCACCTTCCCATTTTTCAGTAATTTTTTTTTCTGAAAAAAGTGTTCTCCATATTTTCAGTGTTGTTAAAATTCAATTGCTCAACTAAACTCACCAGTAACTTTAGATAGTTTGCTCACCTTTACTGCACAGCAGTGTAATCCCTTTGCCATAAGGATGTAGACCAAATCCCTAGTCAGATTGTCTTTGATGCCTAAAATAACATTGCCGTAAACATTGGGTACTTCCCACTGGGAGAGAAATACATAAGACATTTGCACTGAAACAGGTTTTAGAATTCACATCACTGCTTGAAACTTTAAAGCCAAAACTCAAATATCAAAAATTATTGACACCTAAGTGCCAGCTCTTTCAATTTTCCATGTAACCACAAGGAATGTATTGCTCACAGGGAAGTACAGGAAGAATGGCTAACTACCCGACTTTGTTCATACTCCGAATGCGCAATGAGAGAGAGAAAAACAACAAACCAAAAAAGACAATAAATCCTTATTTTAAAAAAATAAATAAATCTCCTCCCTTTCTCCTGCTCCCAGTTTTTAATGGCAGGAACTTAAAATAACAGTGTTAACTGGTCAGAAGGAAGTTCCAGAAAGTTTTCTCACATGGACAGCTTATAGTACAACCAGTAATTCCTTAAAACAAAGGCTAGATGTTTTGTTGTAAAACCTTTCATACTGGATGTGAGTTTAGACACGTATCATCGTTCTTATTAAACCACCATTACACAGAGGGGAAAAAAATAAGTCACATGGAGGGTCTATGACAAGATGTTTACTGCTCATTGCAGTATGACACCTAACTGCTTCCTGAGCTACACTCACTCATGACCACGTGAAATAAGTTACCTTATTTGAAATCATCCAGAACTGGCGGTCTGATGTCATACCATGCAACTCAATTAAGATCTGGCGAATCCTCCAAGGATCTACTGACAATATGAGCTGATGTTCAAGCTGGCCAATATTGACACTTGCTGAAGCTAGAAGAAAAGCAATCGGGTGTCCAGCACATTCCTTCTTAATGTAGATGCTTGCATTTTATTAGTATATAACATTTTAAACATAACACATTAACAACAGCAGATACATCAGCTTTCATAGAATCATCATTCAGGTTGGAAGAGACCCATGGGATCATCGAGTCCAACCATCAGCCCTACTCTACAAAGTTCTCACCTACACCAGATCCCTCAACACCACATCCAATCTACTATTAAACACAGTCAGGGATGGTGACCCACCCACCTCCCTGGGCAACCGACTCCAGTGCCTGAACACTCTTTCTTTGAAAAATTCTTTCCTAATGTCCAGCCTAAACCTACCCTGTCACAGCTTGAAGCCACTCTCTCTTGCTCTATCTCTAATTACCTGTGAGAAGAGACCAGCACCAACCTCTCTATAATGTCCTTTCAAGTAGTTGTAGAGAAGGCTCTCTCTGTGTTGTTTCGTAGGCTCTTTCTGTGCCCTTCCACGAACACCTCCTGCTACCTTCCCAGCTCCCCTGACCTAAAGGCCTGTTTGCAATGCCCCCTTTTCTCACACCAGCAGCTCCAAGTATTCCCTTGTCCTTGCTACACTGAAGCAATGGACTCAAGATCTGTGCAAAAAAAATGTTCCTATACCACCTTAGTGAAAATATGTCTTTTACAACTAGCTTAAGTCAATGCAAAGTTGTATTAAAGCTAAAGGCAAGTTCTTTCCAGCTCCATTCACCATCTGGCACATCTTACACTAGCTTTGATTTACGCAGCTGCACAGCCAGCCAATTACACCTGGGAAATGAACTGGCCATAAAGATCTGGGTTTCACTTTGTTAGGTTTAAAACTTCATGCAGATGGTACTCCTGGTCTGCAGTCACACGAGCACTAGTGCTGATGTGAGTCCAGAGGTGAGGTGCCCCTTCTGAGAACAGCTTCCACAGCCAGAATTGGTTCAAACCAACTGCCACACCTCTCTTTCACTTGGTCAGTTGGGACACATTTATTTGAGCATATCTATTATACTCAATTGAGTATACATACATACAAGCAACATACAAGCAAATATCAGCCATGTTCTTGAACAAGTAAGGCAATTCACCAACTAAAAACGGCAAGTATTCTCTCTAAACTTTTTCTGAGAACAGACCTGGACAGAGTAACCCCAAGCATGGAAACAGGTTAACCGCCTGCATATAAACTAATGGAAATGCTGTCAAAAATAATTACCTGGTATGTCATAAAAAGAAGTCAAAGGTTTTGTGCACAGGTTGATTCGAGGAGATCTCTTCCGCATTTGATCGATGAGCAGCTTTCGTTCATCATCTTTCAGCAGTTTTATGAACAAGTCATGAGATGAGATCATGAAGACAAGCTGAAGATCTTCCAAAACCAAACACAAGTTTCTAAACAAATAAAAAGGTTAAGACGTGAGCAGGAAGCAGCTGCCTATTCTTCCAGTCATGAGTGCTCAAAACACTGTAAGCAATGCAGTACAGCACAAGAGAAGTGCTACTTCATGGCACCCTAATAACAGTACATACTTGAGAAATGCTGCCATTTTTCTCTTCAATGCTTCGGAAGCGTTTTCCAAGTTTATTGATCTTGAACAAACCTGGGAAAGAAAGCAGTAAATAAATAAGTAGCTCCTTAGAACTCTTAAAATTTTAGTTACAGGCAGTGTTGCCGCCCAGTTTTCCGACTCAATTATTATTGGGCAGTAAGCCTCTCTCTCAAGGGAGGCAGCAAAGTTATCTGATAAACACTGTAAGCATCACAGATGGATCAGAGTTCTTTCAACCTGTACACAAGACAAGCTGTATCAGACAACTGTGACC
>VZTM01032114.1:0-18964 GCA_013400555.1 Jacana jacana
TTTTTCTTTCTCATGGCACCGTTGTTTTAATTACAGTAGAGAATGAATAACAGAGCAGGGTGAGGAAAATGGCAATGTATCAGACTCATTATTGCAAGTGCTGGAATGTAGACAGTAAATAAGGCAGGAAAAGGGTGGTTTTGTAGTTGTGCAATCAAACGCTGCCTTAGAGAAATGGAATTGATCTTTATTTCTGCCATGACATCCCTGTTAGGCTGAGTAAATCATATATCACAAAATTTGTTTAATAAGATCTCTCAGGGTACTTTTTTACTAGTAAATAAAATAGGGCAAGCTGTGAGTGCAAATGGTATGCCATGGTTTGTATCTGTGTGGCTAAGCACACCTCTGAAAAGAGTGTGGCCTTGTCTCTACTGCTATCTAAGAACAGTCCCTGGTCCTTGTCACTGCTGAGCCATGGCAATGTCCAGCTGTGACTTCATTGTCATGGCCCAAATAGAGCCCATGGCATACAAGTGCTTAAAGTGTTTGAGTTATGGTGTTTGAGCTGATACTCAAGGCCTCTCTAGTTTGCCAGTGAAGATGAGGCTTGACTATATGTTCTTTTTTTCTTGGTGCTCGGTGTGTGACCTGATATTTCACAGGCAGAAAGGCTGGTGCCTGTACCTGCATCCGAAGTGAACATAAATATTGCATGCCCTGCATTGTGCTAAAACTTTAGGAAAACAGGCAAACAGACTGATCAGGCTCATGGCATCTTGGATTAGGCATCCAAGATTAATAAATAGTTTTTATTACCTTTCTATGCCTCATCATCCCCTTGGTGAAATGAGGACACCATGAGCACTGTGAAAATGTCATTACTTAGCTCTGCGAAGCTCTCAAATGCTCTGCTGGGAAGGGCCTTAGGAAAGCAGATGAGGAAATAATAATAAATTCATATTCATAGCAGGGTTTGAATATTGTGTGAGAAGGAAGGCCTGAGGCCAAGCACAGAGCTGTGAGGATCTATTGAACAGCTGCTCAGTAACTAGCTCGCTGACAGACTTCGCAATGCTGAAGAACAGTCCTGTGCAATGAATGAGACAGGATAGACTTATATAAAGAACCAGGAGATAGATATATGGGTGGACAGATAGATGATTGCATGGGCTGATGGAGACTCATCCATAGAATGCTACAACTTGAATTCACCTTGTATGAGAGAGAGATCTTGGGAGAACAAAACCAAGACCAGACGTAATGGGTAGCCAAAATGTAGTGGTGGGTCTGCAGCCTCATAAGAACAGTATATGGTAAGTCTGTGCACTGCAGATCAATCACTTTGAGTTCAGAAAAGGGCCTGCCCATTGGAGTGATCATTATTTCTGACTTCTGAATAGAAACTTCTGGCCTGCATGAAAGTAGCACTAGAGACCCTCTTCTGGCATTTCTACCCATGGTGATGTTTGCATTTGAAACTCATTAGAGCCTTGGATCACTTGTAGGACCAGCCATATGCAATTTGGGTTCGTCTACTGTATCTAATGTCAAAGAGTTTTTAGAGGAGGTGGCAGTAGGTAGTGCATTGTGCAGGCACACGAGAGCCTGATCAGGTTCTTTTCCTAGGTCCCAATGCTGATGGATTGATTAGAAGCCCAGAGTACTAAGTTTTTAATCTGCTTAAAAACTCTCTTTGTTTTCCCTCTTTCTTCTTGCATTAACTTGTAACATCAGTTCATTTCTATTAGTCACACAAATGGCTGTTCCTCCTTTGAAGGTCATTAAACGAGTAGCCACAAAGGCACTGCAGTAATGAATTATTGTGTAAGTGTGAGTGTGCTAAGTATGTACAAACATAGCCATAACTTTTAAACATATTCTGGATGGATTATGTCCATCACTTCTGTGGAGAGATGGATAGAGTAGTGATAGACACACAGACAGACGAATAAATAGAAGATAGATTCTGCCAACATATTCTTGTCTAATAAATTGTTAAGCTACAAAAGAAAGCAGAATTCCCTGTGTACAACGTATAGATTTTCTTTAATGTGAGTTATTGGGAAAAGACAGAGCTGTCCCTTTAACTGGAGAGCTGCAAACAGCTGTTCCTTATGCATACATGCTTGCTTGGTCTGAAAGTTTTGGTAAGTCAGTGCATAACTGACAGTTAGATTTATCTCCCCAATAAGCAATCAACATTATAATAAAGGAAAAATGCTTTCAGTGCACCTTTGAGAGTGCATCAGAAATTAATCTAAACATCAAATTAATTATAGTTTGTAAATGAATAGTGGCTCACAGCCCTAATACTTCTCCCGCTCCTCCTCCTCCCCCTAAAGCCTCCCCCAACCAACCGCAATGGCTGGGGGTGCTGTGCAGTGAGTCTGATGAACAGCTCCTTCTCTTTTGTATTCACACAACTCTTATCAGCTGGAGAAGAGTCCCATTCTTACTCTGCGGACCTGAATTCTCAGAACTTGTCTGCTTTGGAGCATAACAGAGAGTAACTAGTAAATAATAAACTTTTGTGCCTCCACTACCTTTCTCCTAGGAGCCTGAAGAACACCTTTTGTGTCCTCCTCCTCTTGGCTTATTTCATAACTCACAAATTTCTCCCTGGCTGTCTGCCTGTGCCAGGTCCTTCAAAGTGGAGAGGATGACAACAAACTAGAGCTGATTTAACTAAAACATCCCAGGGGTCAGGTGTGTTTAACACACCTGGGAAATCATTCCCATGTTGTTTCAACTTTGACACTCAAATAGAGGATCCTTCCATGACACTCTGAGCTTTGGTCCGTAGCTGGTAACTATACAGGAATGACAATGCTATACTGTCCAGGGACCTGACACAAAATGTATTGCCACTAAATCATGCAGAATAAAGGACATAGCCTGATTTAATGGGCTACAGGGAGAAAGGCTTGAGTAGAGACCTTCTCAGGAAATTTTAAATCAGGTTAAAGTAAAAAGAAAGAAAAAGTAAAATTTAATCAGAATACTGGTAGCAGCAGCAAACAGAGCTCTGTGGTTCTCCCAAGCACTTCCTAACAATTCCCCTGCCTGGTAAGAATCTTCCTATGTACCAAAAGAAGAGCCAGGAGAGAAACCCCTAAAAACTTTGTGCTGATAAATAACTCTCCTCATCCACAGATCTCAAAGCCTTGTGCAAAAAAGTCAGTGTCCTGCTACAAGAAGGAGACCCCCAGGCACACAGCTAGGTTGTCCTGCGGTCATCCAGATGAAGCAGGAACATGGCACTGGAGTTTCTTTTCCTTAAACCCTTTACTCCAGGACCTGCTCATTGCTTCTTAAGGAGCAATGTCTTTTTTTACTATTAAATGAGAAACTGCCAGATTTGGGAGGGCATGTTGGAGGCACATTGTGACCAGGTGCTGAGCAACATTTTTCTGGTGTACCTCAGGGCCTGGTTTTCTACTCTTATGTCTTATGGAGTGCTGCCAATGCACTTCAGACCTGATCTACAATGCCCCTGGACCCAGGGCCTTAGACAGCTTTGCTGATGTCCCAGTCTCTTGGTGTTTTCTGTTCTTTCTGCTTCAGCTTCCAGGTTGAACCTCTACGGACCATCATGACCTGCCTGCTGCCTTGCTTCTCCCACCCCACCTTTCTTCCACCACACTGCAGTCTTGACTGCCACAATGCATTTTTAATAACATAATACAAACTCTACTCAACCCTAGGTCTTCTGAGCTTCACTCCCTCCTGTGTCCAGTGCTCATTCTTCACTGCTTTCTCACCTTTAATCTCTCTCCTTTGACTCCCCTGCTTGTTTTTATAAGCTAGGAGCCAGAGATTTAGTAGGGAATAGAAATATTTAACAGCAAAAGCAATTAACTAGTATGACCCCCATCAAATGGTGTTATCTTTCTCTCTTTGCTCTTCAGAGAAGACTGAATGTTTTTCCCAAATGGGGTGGAGCACTACCAACATTTGAGTGGACTCCCTGCAGGAATCTGGAGCAAAACTTGTTATCCCTGTTGTACCAAGAGTCAAATAAGATATTTCCTTTAGCCCATAAACACATATGGTCCTAAAAAGCCCTCACAGCTTTTGGCCAAAGCTAGAATGCTCCTTGCCACATTTATGAGTGACATTTCAAAAAGCGGTGGGATATCTGTGCGACCATTGTGAAAGTACATCTGGAATGAACAGAAAAAGAGGAAAAAAAAAAGTCAAGGAGCTGTGGTTGCTCACACTTGGGGAGACAGAACAAGTTGAGTTGTGGAGGGAAACCATGTTGTCTCTGTGGGCATAGGAAAGGTTCATCAAAGTATCCTGGAGTCATTGTCCCATGGGAAAAGACTGAAGCTGCTGCACTAGCAGGTATGGGGAACAGGCATATGCCAAGGAGACACATGTAGGGGATGAGGTGGGAACAGAACTGGCCTAGCAGTGGCTGCTGCTTGATGGTGTGCAAAGAGATGGCAGATCCAGGTGCTCACTGTTCTCAGAAAGAGGTGACTGAAGGAATGAATTTCCAAGTGCACCACTAAAGCAATTCCTCCAACTTTAATTTATCTACATTTATTTGACACCTTGGGGTAATCATTTGGCCTCTGCTGCTCCATCCACATCCTCGTTTTTCTAATTTCTGTCATGTCTTCCTAATTAATATTGCCCAAACCTATCCTTTCTCTCTCTTTTCTGTTAAAACATTTTCCTAGAACACGTCTGTCTCTGTATTTCACTAGTCTTACATCTTCAAAAACCTTCTTAATATGTGTCTTATGTGACAGCGGTGAATGCTCCTGAAATTAGGACTGTATTGTAACATCACCCTACAACCTAGGGAGAGTTACCCACGTGTGCACAGCATGAAGAGTGGATCTTCTCACATTGACTATTTGCCTTATCAGACTTAATAGTGTAATCTTACTGGAGTTTTCTTTTTGCCTTGTACACAATCTGGTCACATTTAAATTATCTGCATATCTAAGAGGGAATTACCACCAGAACCATTGAGACCAGCACACAGATGTCTTTCATGTCCTCTGACATTTAGCATACCTACACTTACACTTCCCGAGAAGGAAAGTAAGAAACCCAGTACAGCCTCTATCTTGTGCAGAGACAAACTCCAGGGTCCTACAGAGGTTGACATTCAGGCTGTGGCACACTTGTGCCTCTGTGCAAAACTTCCTAGATCAACCTGCTGTGAGAATGGGAGTCACTGTCTTCAAGGAGCATCCAACTATGTGTAGCTTTTCCTCGAGTGAGTGAGACAGTCATTCCTGCTGTGACTGTCATTTCACTGGGAATGGACAGCATGACCCAGCAGCAATGTGTGGGTCATTTCCATGCTGGCTGGAAAAGAAGTGCATGGTGAGAGACTGCAGGTATTAGCTGGGAATTGAATGAAGGACAAGTAAGAAAGGAGAGAGAAGGGCCAAACGGTGAAGAGCTGTGAAGGTGAAATCAGTAAGTCTGAAGATGAGGGGGTGGGCAAGGCAGTGCCTGAGGAGATGCTGATATGGTTGGTGTGATGGAGGTGTAGGCCACAGGGACAGGCAGGGTGTTGGTGGGTAGGAGTGAGAAGTGTGGTCTGCACTTGGCCATGATAGAGCTGCATCAGGGTATTGGGGGAAATAAAAGCCAGAGGTTTGAAACATTGTAAGAGAAAATGAAGGATTTGGGTCTAGCCTGGATGTGTGCATTAGAAGAAAAGTTGAAGACAGAGAAGCCTTACAGTATAAACAAACTTTTTCAGTGAGGAGTTGGGTTGTTTCTCAGGCAGTCTTACACACTACCACAAGCAGTCCTGCTATGGAAAACAATAAACATATTTTGAGCACTTTCACATTTTAAACATGAGACTGGTGTTGGCTGTAGCTTGCATTCATCACTAGCCCTTGCCAGCCAGGAGGTGGTAGCCTCTGAATGGGACAAGTCAAAGGCTTCATAAGGACAGCATGGTTTCTTCAGCTCAAGGACTAATGGTTCTCTGCAGGGTCAGGGACTCCAGAAACCAGGAGCAATGCTTGTGGCTGATCTCACTTTCTTCCTAGCACTCCTGTGGCTACCCCTACACTGTCCTGCCAGTAGTAGCCAAAGGAGAAGACCTCATGCTGGAAATGTAGGGGAGGTGTCAGAGTCAAACAAGAAGAAATAAAAATCCTATTTTGAGATGCTGATCTACAGCCTCACTCGCTTTGGGCCAGCTGCTTCCAGGTAGTTTAACAGCGAGACAAGCAGCAAATTAAGTATTTTCTGTTCCCATGATAAAAATCATGGTGACATTTTTCTCCATAGAATTTTTTAAGTTTTTCTGAGGCAGGACTTCTTGACAATTTCTCGACAACCTGGGGCTAGACTCTGTTACAGCAATTTACTTGGGATCTGCGTAGCAGATACATTTTAAAAGGTCATATAATGGTGGAATATCTTTCTGGGGCCAGACAGAATTGTCCCCCCAGGCTAAAAGTTGGAGAGATCTAGCTGGGTTAAAAAAATACAAATGCTCTACTTTTACATGTTGAGTTTTGGGAAATGTTTAAGGAAATAGTGTTCTTACTTTCAAAGTTAACAAAAGCCATTTTTTTCCTTTAGGAAAAAGGGTGGTTTTTTTTTGTTTTTGTTTTTGTTTTGTAAGTTAACTTTCTAAACAGAAAATTAAAACCAGCACCTGCTTCACTGGACTTAAAACAAATAAAAAGTCTGATTATTTATAATACCCTCCACATTTTCACATTGTTCTGAAGTTGAAGGTCAGCAGGATGGGAGGTTTTGAAGAGCAGTGTCACATACTTGTGATAATTAGCTACCTGTACTTCTGCTATTTCTATTCTTTTTGAGGTGGTGCACATGGCAGCATAGTCAAGTTGTTTCTCTGAGACCAGCAAGCACTCAGCTCTATGGGAAAGTAAGTTAAAGCCAGAGAAAACTGGGGCTTAACATCGGGGACCCAGAACTGACTGGGCTTAGATATTTGTGTCTCAGAAGCTAATAGAAGGTGACTAAGATCCACTAGCAATCTCTAATTCCTGCTTTTTTTTCCCTCTATGCTTGAGTTTACACATTCAAAGGACACCTTCATGCTTTCAGGCTGAAATAACCCACCATGAGTTTTGAAGGTTACTTCATCGAACAAGTTGATGTTTTGGTTCTCCCATTAAGACTTGATACTAGGAAAATTTTCTGCTAAGATCCCTCAGTTCCTGCTCAGCTATAAGCCATGATCTCACAGTATCATGGAAGCAGCAATAACACCAGTCCCACAGTCTTTCCCCACCAGCTAGGTATGTATAGCTATCCTCATGAAGATTTGTAGCCAGAGAGCCTTGGAGCTAAGAGGAGATAAGGTGTATACCTGTGCAAAAGTATGCTGTTACGGGACTTGGCTCTGATCTCATTCCTTCTCCACTTACCTCTGGTCTTTCCACTTGTGAATATGTTGAGAACCAGGCTCCGCAGTCCCCTAAACATTTATCACAGCAATGGCAATTT
Source organism: Jacana jacana (assembly GCA_013400555.1). Taxonomy (NCBI): domain Eukaryota; kingdom Metazoa; phylum Chordata; class Aves; order Charadriiformes; family Jacanidae; genus Jacana; species Jacana jacana. Next base: position 7,411 of record VZTM01032114.1, read on the forward strand.
AATTGTCAAATGTCCATGTCTAACCTGTGGGTATCCTTAGAACATTAGTTTTCAATGTCATCTAAAGCTTTGCTGGTCTGCTTGTTACGTTATGAGCTTTTATATGGTTAAAGCTCTAAAAAGAAGGTGGGCTCTGGAGAGAATGGAACTAATTCATAATTTCTCACTTGAATTTCCCAATTGACTCTTCACACCAAATTATTTCATCCTTCATTCCTCTAGTGGCTGAGAATGGAGAAACTCAATGATTGCTGGTGAAAGGGAATGCTGCATCCCTTACTTTGGGGGACAGTCACCTGTTCAGACCCTCTGTGAATGGGCAGGAGGAACTGTGCATAGAGAGGGGACATGAAACTCTTGAAAGTACTCTCTGACATGCACAAAAGTTAGCAAGAGATGAGGTAAGAGTTTTGGGAGGTGGGCTGTCCAGGAAAGGGAATGAGAAGGCAGCATGGAAGGGAAGCATAGTGTGGAGACTGAAAGTGGTTTTAAAATCAAATGAAACTCCAATAAGTCTTAGCTCTGGAAGTTGCCTGAGAGACAGAGTCCAGATCAGCTGCAAGTAACAGGAAAAGAAAAGCAATAGTTTGTCCCATTGCACTCCTCAGGGAAGGTCTGCAAAGAGTGCAGGATGGCAGAGAACCAGAAATTGCAGATCCCAGTGGTGGGCACATGGATAGGGGAGATTCCCTCTCCACCAGATGGGATGGGATCAAATGTGGCAGGGTCCCCATGCTGCTGCACTGCCAGAAGAGACCCTTAACAGCAACACCTTTGCAAACAATGGAACCCCACTAAGACACCATGCACACATCACCACTTCTTTGCTCTCCAAGTCCCCCATTTGTGGGTGCAGCTCAGGGTATCCCCACCTGGTGACTCACCAGCAGTCTAGGCTGTGCTCTTTCCCTGCTTCAGCTGATGGGTTGAGCCAGCAGCAAGGCCAAAGCTGTGTGAACATGGTGCAGCTTTCAAGAGCAGCCTCTTAGCGTGTTCTATCAGCTGAGGCACAGGGTTAGGCTTGGTCTGTCTATCTACTGTGGTGGTGGCTCAGGTCCATGGACTTAGAGCATGACTGTCTGTGGTCCACCATGCAGTGATCCCCCCAGAAAACCAGGCTTTCAGATGATGTTCAGCCCTTATCCCCTTGCAATCTAAAGTATCACAGCTGCTGGAAAGCTGCCCCAACAGCTCTGTCTTCCCTTGTCTTTCCTTTTGACTTGTCTTTCCTTTTCCTTAAGTACAGAAATTCCCCAGCTGCCACTTGCTCCCTCTGCTGACCCCATCAGCATTTCCTCAGCCCCACCAGCCCCCTCCATTTTGCTACAGGTGCTTTAGTCTTTTCTGTATCCTCCCCTCCTCCCCTTCCAAGGAGGGACATTTCCCACCCCACCGCCAGCAGCCACAGCATCCTGCCGCTGGTCCGATGCCAAACCTTCACCTCTTAGCAGGGCACACAACTCTGAGCATGAGACAATTAGGAGAGAAAGAGGGAAGGGGGAAAGTATCGACAGGAATAAATTGAGAGAAATCATAAAGCTTGAGCAGAAAGAAAGCAGTTTGAAAGGTAAAGTATTTAGAGAAAGCCCTTTCCTGGATGAATCTAATTGTTTTGTTATCTTTACCCACCAAAGCATTTACTTTGGTTTGTCGCCCGATCCACAAACACTTTCGAGGAGATGACATTACCGAAAGGCAGGAACATCTGCATCAGCTCAGCATCCCCAAACTCCTGGGGCAGATGGTAGATAAACAGGTTACAGCCCTCTGGTCCTATCAAGAGAAAAAGACAACCCATGAATGGAGAGAAATAGGATATAAGAAAGCACACAGTGGAGATTTACTTTGGCATCCCCTCTCTCTGATGATGAGGGGTCACCTCTAGGTCACTTCTGCTGTAGTCTCAAAAGAATGGACAAAACAGAACACCAGTAACTCAGAAAGTCACCTAGGGGCAATGCTAATTTCATTAACCTTCCCAGAGCAGACAGCAGGATAAAATCTAGAGACAGGGGAATGCAGGAACACATGTGGCCATGGAAAGACAGAATGGAGCAGTAAGAACAAAAAGAATGAAAGAGAAGTTCATAGTTTTACTTTGCTCCTCATAATCTCATGTGTAGAGTTTTGGGTGACCCACACTAAACCTTGCCTCTTCTCAGTGTCTGCATGCAGAAATTTCATTATACTTCTTGTGTCTGTGTGAGGACTGTGAGAACAAGTAGAAAGATATGCACAAACCCATGGGCTCATTTTGTTTGTAGAATTTAACATTCAGCCCCCCAGCTCAACTCAGCTAAGACTCCCTAAATCTGGAGAGTTTGGCCATCTACCCCATTCTAGAGTGTTCTGCAAGAGAGATTACAGGTTCATTAAAATCCAAATTATTAGGCAAGAGGAATTGCTGTTTTTGCCTCAGTGTTGTACTACATTCTCTTACAGACTTCAGACTGTGCTTGCAAAAACATCCAGAGAAGAGTCTTTAGTTGGAATATGCAGCTTTGTTAAAGTAGAGGACGTCAGAAAATGTTCTGTTGAAATTGTATGTTGGGGCAGAAGATGGAGAAAATTCTGGTCAAATAGTCTGGAGTGAAACTTTTCAATGTGACTTGTATTTTTAAGCACACTCTACTTGAGCAAAAAAGTCAAAAGGAAACAAGTGTGTCCAAGTGATTTTGTCAAAAAAAAAAAAAAAACAACACAAACCAAAACAACCCAAAATTTAAACCTCTTTCAGTGTTCACTAGCAGAAAACTACTGTAGAGCCTGAGCAGGCAGGGATTGTTTTTTTCACAACCCTATTTCCAAAGGTACTTCCAGCTGCTGCACAGATCTGCACAGACCTTGTTAGGTATGTCTGCTTTTCTCATGGGTGTTGAGATGAAGGGGTACAGTGCGTGTTCCTTGCTGTGAGAGTAAGAGGACCAAGGGAAGTAGGGTTTTCTCCTTCCTTCCAGCCCACGTACCTACACTTCTGTGTCCTGGCTCATGTACACCTAGGACAGAGTGTGGGGAAGGAAAGGGTTTTTTGGATTATCTCGTTTTCTTCATCAGAGCATAATTGTAGTGTCATAACACAGCAAATTACAACTTTGACTTTCCTGTTAGGGAGAGGAGTTTGCATAGATGCTCCCACCTTTTATTAGCCATTACTCATCTCCCTGGCTGGCAGGAGAAGTACGGCGAAGTCAGGATTCTGACAGATGCCCATTTAAAGCTCATTAAAATTCCTGGGCCTCAGCGTGATTGAAGTCACAGGCTCTCCACATTTCCTTTTGGATTAATGGAAAATGAAGCCCTAATGAATATTTGCTAAGCACAATTTTCCCCACTAATTTGCTAAAAGGACTGTCATGAAGGAACAGCTGATCCTTTGCAACTTGTGCATTTCCTAGAGGTCATGAGGATGGTAACAGGGCTTCTTCCAAATGGGGAGGATAGTGGTACAGTGGGATAATTAACTAATTAGGCACCCGGTCATCTGCTTAGCTAAATTACTTTTGAACCTCAGTGGCCCACAATCAGGCTTCCCTATTTCGTGCCAAGCTTTTCCATCTTTCCCCCACCTCCCGCCTGCCTCTTCCTTAGTCTCCTCACCAAGCAACTATTCTTTCTCCAGTCCTTTCTGCATTTCATTTCCACACAATGTGGAGCTATTGGCACTACAAACTAGATATGAAACAGTTTGAAAGTGTTAAACAAATACCAACCCCCTTAGGTGTCTATTAGAATTGAGAAAATTCTGCTCAGGAGAAGACCAAGGTCCAGAATAGCAGGGAAAAATTCATTCCTTCATCTGAACATGCCCCAGAGCACTTCTGCTATGGGATTTGAGATCAACTTTATAATAGAATGGGTAAAATCTTGGCTTTGCTGCAATTAGTGGCAAAATTCCCACTGACACCACCAGAGCCAGCAGTTTGCTCTGTAATACTGGCAAATTCTTTCAAAAATGCCAGCTGCATTTCCTGGGGTCTTGGATGTGTTGTGCATGAGTAGGGATTCTGCCTGTGTGTGCTGAGAAGCACCTACTTAGGCCCAAGGCAGATCGGGAAGCACACAACTTCATCTACAGCAGGTTTAGAGGTTGGGCTCAAGGAGAAAACAACCCTTAGTTTACCTCGAAATCAGCTCTACCTGACACAGCTTGGAGACCAAGAGGAAGAGACCAGGGAGAAGGCAGAGACCATCCTCCCTCAAAGCTCAGTTCAGCTCTGAAACGTTTCCCAACTCAGGGCTGGGAAACCCATGCTTGAGCTTCCCATACAAACTCAGACATTCAAGGCCAGACTCACCCTGTTCCCTGCTGCAGAGGTTTTTGCTAATTTCCAGTGCTGAAAAAGTTTTAAGGAATGTACAGTTTATTAAGGGTCTGTAAATTGCAGGCAAACCGTTCTGGATAATGGAAAAACTCATGACTGAGGGCAGAGAAGCACATGGTAGAGAACTCTGTGGTGGGTCCATGTTGATTTGGTTTGATTGGACCTGAGTTGCTAAACCACTGCTCTGCCCATGCTCCTCACCCTCCAACTCATTGTTAGTTTTTTAACATAGGGACAGTTGAAGATCCAACCAGTTCCTGGGTGTCCACTGACAATATGAGTAAACATACACCCACGCTGACATCAGCTGCCTATCTTTGTATCCCCAACACCAGGAATCAGCTTCACAAACAAAGGTTATGACTAGATTGCTCTTCAAACAGTAATTTAAAATGGTCTGTTCCTGCAAGAGTCCTGCACAAAGTTATTCTCCAGCCCTTTGGTCAACTACACAGCTCACCTCTACAGCAAGTACTCAGAGGCTGGATTTTCACTGCCCTTTCTGCGCCTGCTTGTTATTCATTTCCTGGTACATTTGAGAACAGGGCAGATGAGAGTCACAAGCCTGCACCACTTTATTTTAATATCCAAGTGTACTTCTGCATTTCAGAAGCTACATCAAGATGAGTAATACCATACAAAATTTAAATTACCCCCGAGTTTTGCCTGGTTGACATGGCCTGAATCAAGACTTCATCTTTAGCTTTGATCATTTTGGATCTGTTCCACCCTATGTCAGCTGCTTGTAGCCTCAGCGCTCATGTGGAAGTAATGACTAATCTTTACAGGAATGTTCCAGCAGCCAAGTGGCTCTGGACTTGTTACCCAGCCAGGATCCAGGAGAGGAGAGTTAGCATTGTTATTAACAATGTGATCATTGATGTTATTGTTGTGGTAGGGCTGGTTCATTAACAAATCAATGTTTGTGCACATCCTTGCAAACATAAAGTACTCTTCTCAGCACTGAGCATTATTATTAGTATTATTAGAGTTCACTCTTGCTGTGTTTTCTTGTTAAAGGTTAGAAATTCTTAAAGATCTTGACCCTCAGCTAAAAGGGAGTTGTCACATCTTAGAGATTCTCCCTCTAGCAAGAAGCAGAGAAAGCCACAGCATCTAAACACTGCAGGAAAATGGAGGACACTGTGAACAGCAACGTACATTGGACTAGTGGGTCATCTCATATATCTGGCCCCCAACCACCCTCAATACCAGATGCTTACAGGAAACAGAAAGGAGTTATGAGATAAGTTGTCCCCTGTGTGACACTCACCCACAACTTGCAGAGACACACCATGCCTTGTGAACATGGGGTCTTTGGGCAGTGGGTTTTCTAAGTGTGAAGGTGGTTCCTGGCACAATGCTATGCTGAGCAATGATCTGTTCGCCATTTTGTCCTGTGCTTAATCTAGCCCCAGTAAGTAATAAAAAGCAAAGTCCTTCAGCATGGGGGAAGCATCTCTGTAATGATACGTTAGGTCTGTGCATCTGTTCTCACAGCAGGGACATGTACTAGAGCTAATCAGGAGCTGGAAGTTGTGTTCCCCAGGAAATTCTGACATCAGAAAAAAATTAATTCCAAATTAGATCGAAATGCCAACATTTCTAATTTTCTTACAAAATGAGATTTCTCCCCAAAAGTAGTTCTAAGCCATCGGAATGTTTTAGTTTAATCCTGATTCATTTCATTCTGACTGTTACACTATATTAAAATATTAAATGTCATTATATATATATAAAAACATGAATAACATAGGATATATCTGAATTAGTGATCTAATAGAGGATAAAAGTTGAAATGTCATTATTTAAAATGAGGATCTCTCCGCTAAGCTGAAGCACCTGACTTAAATGCCTCACTTAGGCAAGCAGTCTCCTCTTCTTGTCAAAAGGGAGCACTGGACTCCCTGGAGGACAACTGGGACAACCTCTGAGGATCCCACTGCTCCCCACTGACTGTAAAGGGAACATTACATGGCATAGTTGCCCTGCAAAACATTTACATGCAGTAGTGGGAGATTCACATCTCCTTATTTTCCCTGGCTCCAGTGAAGCCATCCAGTCCTGTGGATTAGATAATTCAGGTTTCTCTTATAGTCAGTGTAAAGAAATATTTGTCTCTAGCATATTGTTTAGCTCATTCTAATATAGAGATTGTGCTCTAGAAGGGCTGATGTCTGTTACCAGACTGTCAAAGGAGGCTGAAAGGACTAGATCAGCTCCTGCAAATAGCAGGTGTCTGAAAATACATTATTGGCTTCTGATTAAGGGTCACCAGTGCTGTGTTTCCTGTTGAATTCTTTATTCCAATGCAGTTGCATTTTTATCTGCATTCTTGTTGCTTCTCTTGAACACAGGTCCTCCCCTGGACATTATTGCCTATGTTGCTAACAGGTCTTTCCATGGCCCATGCACATCAGCATGCTTCCTTCCTGGGGACTGTGATCTCAGCAGTAATTCCCCACATGGAGGTGTCCCTGCACATAGTGGTTAGTGTGAATGATGCTGTACCACATGTGGAAACACAGAAAAGGCTCAGTGGGCACAGGATTCAAAGTAATTTGGTACTCTCCAAAGTACTCTCCAAAGTAATGGATACTCTCTAGGTGTATGAAGCAGGGAACCAATGTGGTGGGGATAGCAAGGAGGGCAACCCATTTACTCACCTTCTCTCTGTTGCTGTGGGATCATGGGAGGTGGCTGTGGGAACGCTTGGCTAATCTGGCCATAAGCAGCAGGATAAGCAGCTGCAGGAGAAAGAAAGAGAAAGAGAGAGGGACAGGTTTCAGTGCTGGGAAGCAACAAACATTCACTCCAAAGCATCATACCTACCAAGCTAGAGGGGCTTTGCCCCTGCATTTTAGCTCTGTGATGGACCATATCGTGCAGCATGAGATGTGACAGAAGCACCATGGTTATGCCCCAGGAAGTTTCATATGGCCCTGAGCACCCACCCTCCCTTCAGCTTCCTCAGCAGTAGCACTGGGAACAGCCACACAGAGTAAGTTGGGTGTCCCTGCTGAGATCTCTCCCAGCAGAGATGTGTAACTACCCCAGATGGTACCACCACAAGCATATTCATTCACAAGCTCAGCATGTTGATGCCCATGCTGACAGCCACCAGAAGAGCGCATGCACACATTTCCCTCTGCCACCTCTCTTGCACCCGGACTAATTCACATGCTCATAATAACTGTTCACACCTGTGTTTCCTCCCTTACTCTAACCTTCGTATGCCCACACACCCTATAGGCACAGTTGTGCATACACTGTTGGATATACGTTTTCTTTCATGTCCATAGAGACTTCCTCTCTCACACAAACACAGTGGAAACAGTGTGCAGCAATTAAACAATTTTCCCCACCTCAGCTCCCCCACCAAGCAGACAAGGGGAGCCATTCAGTACCACAGATGGTAGATGATGTGCCTTGCTGCTAAAAATACAGAGTACGGGTCGCCTGTGAGCCCAGAGAGAGGGGGATAGAGGCCATGTGTGTGCAGAGGGGTTAATTAACAGCTCAAAGGGTTGAGCTGCTTCCCATCTATCAAACCTCACAAGCAATAAATGACAATAACTAAAACACCGGCAAATGAAGCCCTACATAGAGAATTAAATTAAGTTTCCAGATACAGTGCTGACACAAGATAATAGCCATTCCTCAGCGGGAGCCCATGATTGCTCCAGTTACCACAGGAAATAATGACTTTGGGGTGGCAGCTTCCTCGCAACGTTGGCCATGGACACCTCGCGAGGGGAGGCTGAACACGGCAGGGTCGTGGTCTGCACCAGGTCACTTTGGCTGGTGTCAGTCCATCAATTGCAAAGGAGCTGCTCAGCATACAGGGTGGCATGAGTGGAGGCTGACCTGTTGGGAGCTGTGGAGAAAGCTGCTGGGAAGCCAGGAGTATGTCTGCAGAGCTCCTAAGTAAGCCTCAAACTAACTTAGCTGGGGTATGGCCAGTGGAGACATACCCTAAAATATGTGTACCTGCAGACATGCCATACCCTGCCAGGCATAGCAGCTGCATCTCAGCAGGGCCTGGTTGCCCATCTCCCCTTCTCACTGCAGCACTCAGGAGACCTGTTATAGAGTGGCCTCCAAATCTGTGGCCTGATTTTGCACTTGTGCATTCTACTCAGCAGACTGGACCTGGTCCTGCCAATGAGGCTGCACCGAGGTGTGGGTCAGTGAGAGCCTCTCCCTGGGGAAAGGGAGTAGGTTGTCTCCTTAGGGAGAGGAAACCCTGGGCTTTATATTTGTTTTCACAAGAATTGCAAATTTAATCTGGGAGTCTGTGGCCTCCAGCTTGCCCCTGTATCAGCAAACATCACCCTTCCCCCAGACCCCTCAGGCATGTTCAAAGATTAGAGGCTTCAAAGAAGAGAAATGTTTATTGGGAGAAAGTGTTAATACTAACGACCTGCGTACTGCTGCACTCCAGCGTAGGCTTGCTGCAAGGGGTCTGCTGCAGTGGGGCTTTGTGCTGTGGAGACACAAGAGAGAGAAAGAATTAAGGGGTTAAAACATGACAGACACTCTCCCCTCCTCTTCCCTCATCAATAGGTTTCATGAGACAGAGAGACCCAGGGGCTGAAGAGGAGGAACAGATCGTGCCAGGTGTGACACTGTGCTAGGTGCTGTTCAAACTCGGATCTCAGTGATAGCTACAGTCACATGAAACTTTCAATCAGAGCAGAAAACAACAGGAGCATAGCAGGAGGAAGCAGAACAAAGCAGTGGCTCCTGCCATCCCCACATCCCTTCGAAGGACTGTGTTGCTGCCAGGCAGCCCCCTCTGAGAGAGGAGACGCTGTTTAGGGGGGAGGGGGACACCACTTGTCTGCTCCAGGGAAGATGCTGTGAATCTCTGCATAAGGCATGCAGTCCCTTGCTGGCTTCAAAGTGCATTTTCTCTCTTTACAAGTGTGCAGTCCTCCTGCATAAAACTGTTTATTTTTGTGAAACTTTGAAGTCTAGCTCAAATACAACAAAAGCTAGTTAAGATTTTTTTTTCTTTTTCCCTTTTGGTTGATAGGGAGAGAAAAGGAGACAGAAAGAGAAACGTGTTGGATAAGCTCTTTCTTTATCTGCAGCAATGAAATATTTAAAGCAAAGCTTGGCTGAACCTCCAGTCCAAATGTCACCTTGGCCCTAATATTTCACTTCTTGTTATGAGTTTAATTTGTATTTATTGGTGCTGCACAGTTCTACATCTAAGCAGTCCCTCTGCCTTCTTACTTGTAGAATGATCCCTTAGGGAGCTACCACTCTCCCCTCCATCCCAGCTTCTTCCTTCTTACAAGAACAGTGGTGTAGCTGGAGGCAAGGGCTTGGAGGATACAAAGGTGTGGGACTCTTAGAAGGAAATCTGGTGCCATTGACCTGACCAAGGAGACAAACTGATGCCATGCCAAAGTGCCAAAATAGCAAAGATGCCATTTGCACGTTGGCAAATGTGAGTGTTACAGACCCAAGGAACATGGATAAAGTCTTTTCTTACAGATGCAAATGCCAACTTGAACCTTAACTTCAAAGATCACCATTAATCATGATGAAAACTTGCAAGGTCTTGCATATTCTCCCAAAATTTAAGTAGGAATGGTAAGAAGACCAAATTTTGAGGAGAAAAGCCCAATTAGCTGGCTAAGGCTTGGAGGGTTCTGTTCCTCATGGGGTTTACTGGATGACAAGGACTTTGAGGCTAGGATAGTCATGGGAAGTAATATGTGGGATTTCAGTCTTAAGTTGGAATTTGTGAGGCTGATTTTCTAGCTGACTTTTGGCAGGTCCCTCAGTACATATGTATGTGGAAAGGGGAAACACTGCCACAGTAAGGATTATCACTCCTTGAAAAGGGTGTGAGGACACCACATTAAAACCTGTGGGAAATCAGTGGTAGGCATAGTAGAGATGCAAATTTATGTTTTTAAAGAGTATATGCTCCAGGAAACTGAAGGAAATGATTAGAAAATATAAAAACGCTTTCCACTTATTTCTGCCATCTTGAAGAAGAAAGCAACTGAAGTCTATTCATTTTAGCCTCTGCTCAAAAATGTTTTCCTTGAAAACAGAATGTTGAGCATAATGAAATCACGTCTAACTATCCTGATAGCCTTCTACAATGGCATGACTGGATGGATAAATGAGCGGAGTGCGATTATCTACCTTGACTTCAGCAAGGCTTTTGACACAGTCAGCCACAGCACACTCATAGGTAAGCTTAGGAGGTGTGGATTAGATAAATGGACAGTGAAGTGGACCGAAAACTGGCTGAAAGACAGAGCTCAGAGGGTTGTGATCAGTGGGACAGAATCTAGTTGGAGGTCCATAACCCGTGGAGTCCTCCAAGGGTCAGTAGTGGGTGCAGCTCTCTTCAATATTTTCATCAATGACTTCGGTGAAGGGATGTAATGTACCCTCAGCAAGCTTGCTGATGATAAAAAAACTGGGAAGGGTGGCTGAGAACCAGAAGGGTGTGCCACTATACAGTGAGACCTGGACAGGCTGGAGAGTTGGGTAGAGAGGAACCTGATGAAATTCAACAAGGGCAAGTGTAGGGTCCTACATCTGGGGAGGAATAACCCCCTGCACAAGTACTGGTGACCTGCTGGAGAGCAGCTCTGAGGAAAAAGACCTGGAACTCCTGATGGACAACAGAATGACCATCAGCCAGCAATGTGCATTTGTGGCCAAGAAGACCAATGGTATCCTGGTGTGCAAGTGTGGCCAGCAGGTCAGGGGAGGTCATCCTTCCCTTCTACTCTGCCCTGGTGAGGCCCCATCTGGAATACTGTGTCTTGTTCTGGGCTCCCCAGTTCCAGAAGAATAGGGAACTGCTGGAGAGGGTACAGCAGAGGACCACAAAGATGATTAGAGGTTTGGAGCATCTCCCTTATGAGGAAAGGCTGTGAGAAACTTTTTTTTTTGTTGTAGTCTGGAGAAGACTGAGGTGGAATTTGATCATCTAAACACGAGGAGGAACTTCTTCACTTTGATGGTGGCAGAGTCCTGGAACAAGCTGTCCAGAGAGATGATGCAGTCTCAATGGAGTCATTCAAAATCCACCTGGAAAAGTTCCTGTGCAACCTGCTTTAGGAAGACCTGCTTTAGCAGAGGATTGGACTAGACCATAGAATCATAGAATCATAAAATGGTTAGAGTTGGAAGAGTTTCAACTAAGCAGGGATGCCTCCCACTAGAGCAGGTTGCTCAAAGCCCCATCCAGCCTG
>VZTM01032114.1:29374-45140 GCA_013400555.1 Jacana jacana
GATGAAAATATTAAAAAGGAAAGGCCCTAGTACTGAGCCCTGAGGAACACCACTTGTGACCGGCCGCCAGCTGGATTTAACTCCATTGAGCACCACCCTTTGGGATCGTCCTTCCAGCCAATGCTGGATCCAGCAGATCGTACGTTCGTCCAGGCCGTGAGCAGCCAGTTTTTCCACCAGAATGTGGTGGGGGACAGTGTCAAATGCTTTGCTAAGATCCAGAAATATTATATCCACTGTCTTCCCCCCATCCAACAATCGGGTCATCTTATCATAGAAGGAGATCAGGTTCGTCAGGCAGGACTTGCCTTTCATAAACCCATGCTGACTAGGCCTGATCCCCTGGCTGCTCATTACATGGCTGGTGACAGCGCTCAAGATGACCTGTTCCATAATCTTCCCTGGTAAAGATTTCCTAACACACTAGATAAATCTATGAGTGCCCCAGTGTAAAATACTCCTTTGCCAGCTGGTGGCCAGGATCAATTAGTAACATTTACTTAAAGTTTTATTGGTATGGTTGTTATTAGTAGTATGTGTACAGCAATGGTAAGAAATGTCTTTTTAGCAGAAGTACAGCCTGGAGGAGAGGGCTATCTCAAAAACCTGAGGATGCTGAAAACTGTAGGTGCACATTTAGGGCTTGTAAGCTCCTGAGTTCTTGGTGAAAAAAGCCTGAGAGTGTCCATATGTTTGAAAGTACAGATATAGAGGTAGGTACGTATCCTGTAACTTCCCTCATTCATTCCTGACTGCTAGGGCTTGCAAAACCACACCTTGAGTACTGGCATCTTTTGAGTTAGTCACAAGCCTGTGAACCTCAGCAGCAGTTCACTATTGGTGTGCCACAAAAGGGTGAATCTGAACCTGTTCTGTCTCCAGACCTGGTAAGACAAGAGGACTTGAAAGTAGTGGGTGTTTCAGAGACTGGGACCTACTGCCTGCGCACATGTCCTGAGACATGGAGCAGTGTGGATCAATAGTCAAGTGAACCCTCTGGACTTGTCCTCATACACCATCCAGCTGCAAGGGAATCCCAACAGGAGATACCAATGGTGGGTTTTGGGTGATGCAAACAGGCTTAGCATAGCTCCTTCAGGGCCAGCCAGGAGCAAGACACTTGGGACTACTGCTAGGACATGTGCCAGCATGAATCGGTCAGGCTTCTGCTAAAGCAAAACATGCTGGCTGTCCGGATTGTATTAGCCAGACAAGTTGCCCAGCAGATGAGCATGCAATTATTCTGCATAAAAAAAAAAAATTACCTCCAGCATTCCCTTGAGGTCTTTTACCTAGTTTTAAGTGTATCCCATCTGGAGCTGGATAAGACCTAACTACACCGGTGCTAGAGAGAGCCTGGATGGTGTGAGGTATAATCCTTCTGAGGTGCCTCATACTAGATAAAGCCTGTGCATGTGGACAGTCCCCCTAAGACTGAAGGAGCAGTTTGTGTGCCCAGCATTGGTCTGGCTTACCTGGGTAAGGGTGGATGCCATTAGCAAACACGGCTTCTGCGGCGGGCTGCCCATTAGCCTGCGGCGGGATGCCAGTGAAACCATTCACCCCGATTGGAGATGGGATGCTAGGCACAGCTGGTGCAGTTATGCCAGGAGGCGTGCTTCCACCTGCAGGTGGGAAACACACACACACACAGAATCAGAGCTGGTGAGTACCGGAAGAAATAAGTACATGAAGAAAACTACTGACACAACAGCTGTGACCCCCACACAGAAGCCTTCTGATGAAAATACTTCAGTGCTGTCACACAAAGAAAGGGACTGCCTGACATTGCTTTTCTATTTGGAAAGCACTAAAGAAAGGGTTGCAAAACTCTCTTCAACAGAATGAAGCTTTTGCTTGGTGATCACAGTCTCATTGCTAATATCAAGCAACAGAAGAATAAAAATATCAAGGATAGAAGAATAAAAATACCACCCTTCCTCCCCAACTTTCTCCCTGGAGTATTAACTGTTTAAATTGCTAAATAAGCACTTACTTTTTTTCCTAGATATCATTTGGCACCAGCAGCAGATTCTCAGCCCAACTTTCTACAGAAGTTTCTTACAGTTTCTCTTTGGATATGTCAGCTTTGTAGGTGTACCAATTTCCAGGACTATTCTGTCTGTACTCCCTCATGAATACACATTTCATGTTCAACTCAATCTGAACTCTCTCAGCACCAAAGAACCTTAAAAGGTCTGGCAAGCTGATTTGTGGGCTAAAGGTATCGGGTGATGTGGGTTTTTTGATGTCATTGATTGGCTCAAACTTGACTTTGCAGAGTTCTAGCAGAGATCTCCCACTCAACTGGGGCAATATTTGGGCTATGTTTGTTTCTTTCACAGAATCATACTTCTCCCCTTCTTTCCAGATGCCTCCCACAATGCTGGAGAAATACACAAGAAAAATATAGTCTTTGCTTTGGGTAGGATCCCATCATCCACCGGTAGAGAATTCTTAAATTTCTAAAGGGAGAATTAAATCCCCTTGTTACCTCATTGTCTTCTCCTATGTGTGTTTAAAATGACTGGGCAGTCTGTGCTTCCGGCAACATATTCAGAATGTTTTGGAGGGCCAAAAATGAGTTTTCAGGAAGTATGAAATAGTATTTTTCTCTTGCCAGTTGTGGGTGGGAAGTTAAACTATATTCTTTTCAGCAATAACTTTCTGAGTCAGGTTATACTACTGATGAAAGCACTATTTTTGCAGTAACCTCTTTTTTAAACCAATTGCAGAAGTTTTCTTTACCACAGCAGCATTCCATGATAGCTTAGTCCAATAACACGACTGCTTAAAATCTGTGTTGATAGTTTAAGAAAGCAAATACAAATGCATGAGATGTTTTAATATGTTCTGATTTGAGCAGCCTCAAAACAGGCAATATTTTGTCTCTTTTCTTATATATACCCTGAGCAGAGAATCTGCTGCTTTTCCTTTGCTTATTTAAACGGTGTTGGTCTTTAAATATGTTCTCTGTGGAGGTACAGGGACCCAATGGTGGCAACTGAAGTCCAAAGAAAATGCTCTTAGCATATGCCATCAGCTTGCAAATCACAAAGGCTAGTTAAAATTTTCACTGCTTTTCTTGATCTCTCCTTTATTTGCAGAGACAATGTAAGTATTTTTTCCTAAAATTGCAGCAAGGGATTAGCGCTTGCTATTTTGTGCATGTCTAAGGAGTTTCGGCTTATTCATTGCAATTCTTTACCTTTCTTCTTAAAGAGAACCTCCCTGGAGAGGTCAGATCTGTAGCTGGAGTAAAACTGGCACAATGCCACCAGAGAGCACAAATGGCAGTGGTGCATGCTAGTTGTGGGTTTCAGCCCTGGGTTGAGGTCTCTTGCTAAAGCTACACCAGTTGCAGATTTACAACATGGATGGAAAGAGAAGAGAAGGAAGGAGTCCTAAATGAAATTTCATTTCTAGCCCTCCAGTGCAATCATCAGAGGGGGCAGACCCACTGCAGACTCACTTTTCACTCTGATCATACTAACGATGGGAGAAATGAAAAAACTTGAATGAAACTTTCAGAAATGTCAATTTAACAGCCTTGCAATTATGGACTGTTGTGTGAGAGAAACCTGATTCTTGATGGGGAGCTGTCAAAATGCCAGCAGATAGCATAAAGTTTTTATGGTCTAAACTACCCACTGGGACTTCCTACCACTCTCCATTGAGTGCAGGCAAGCCAGGTGACTAGTTTAAACTAGATGTCTAACTTTTGTACTGCTGAAGCCAGGTCACATGGATCCTGTCTCTAGTCTGTTAGATTTGCCTGGATCCACAACTCTTTACATTCACAGATCCCATGGGAACTTGTGAGTCTGAATGAACTTGTGGCCATGTCCCGAGGATCCCATTCCCCTATAGGTGGGATGCACCCAGAAAACCATCTGGATTAGGAGGCCTGAAGATACCAGCACAGAGGCACGGAGCCCAGGCAGTACCTTCAAAGCTTCTAGGACTTCTGGGTTACTGGTGTCCTTTTTCTTGCACAATTTTTCTACTGCTTAGGGAAGATCAAAGCACTTTTTTTTTTTTTTTCTTTTCAATGTTCCAAACAGTTCTTCTAATGCCTGTTTTTCAGAGAACTTTGAAATGTTTCATTTTCATTCCAACTCAGAACAAAGATATACTTCAATGACTGGAAATCCTGCTATGAAGCAGAATGATCATTTTCCATTTGGCTTTCTGAATGCTAACAAAAGCCAGCAGGAGAATTCATGTTAGGCTTCAGATATCTCCTGGCTACTCAGAAATCACTGCTACTGTTGTAGGCTTGCTTGCTCAGACGTTATGTGAAACATTTTCTATGAGCCTTATCACCAGCTTTGTGAGTGTTGTAGTAACACAAGGAATCATTTCAAAGTCTAAACATTTCACCCAAGAAATAGTTGTCAATGGACATTTCCACTACCCATTACAGAGGTTTTTCATGAAGGAAGCTACCCATTCAAGGTAAATCTGCAATAATGACAAGGTGCAAAGGCTCCGTGATTGAAAATATGTCATAAGGAGTGTGCAAAATCTGCCACCATGAAAGAGATCAAGGCATCATCTAAACCAGCATCTTATTTTCAATAATGACCAGTCATGGGTGCTCTGGAAAGTACATAAAAAACATGAGCCTTCCTGTCCTGTATTCTGACAATAAGAGTTTAACAGTCCCCAAAAGGCACCAGGCACATCACAAGAGGAGCAGAACTTACACCGAAGAAGGGCTGGGACATTTTTCATATGCTGGATATCATGGCAGGCACAGAATTTGACTCTTGTACTGCTATTTACACACCTATGTCACAGAACTCACTCATTCTCAAGACTTATTTATATGCAAAAGAGCTTGTGCTCTTTTGTGATGAGGCCATCACAAACCACCACTGCCTGGGTTCAGCTTTCCAGGCCCTGGGAACATTTGAATTCCAGGCAGTCTTTGTTTGACTCCTTCTGCTCCCACCAACACAAAACAAATCTAGCTAATGCAAATATGATAATCTCTCCAGCAGCAGGTTTAAAGGGTGCACATATAATTAAGCCACTTTTCTATTTGGATTTGCAGTAGCTCCATTGACTTGTTGTTTATACATTTATCGTTGTGTAAACATGTATTTCAAAAAGTATGATATAAGATTTTTGGGTCAAGCGCTTTTCCTTGCCTCTCCATAAGTTCATGTGGAATGAGATCGGTCTTTCTTTCTCTCTCTTTTTTTTTTTTTCTCCCTCATATTCTAATGCAAGCAAAGGAAATTCTACGTACATCTGATCAGTGGCTGCTGACATTGTTGCCAGCTACAGGCTGCAAGAAGGTGCTAACCTGTGTGTGAAGGTTTTCTTTGGTAGGCAGTTTAGCAGAGCTCAGTTCATCAGGAAGGGCCCCCAAGCCTGTGCTACTGTGGTGTCTGGTCTTCCTGCCACCCATTACTAAGCCAGGTGGCATCTTTCCTGGCTGTTTCATCAGACAGCCCTTTTCTGCTCCAGATCTTTCCATGTTCGGCAATGTGGCTGCCCCTTCCTTACTGCTCTGCTTTGCAGGAGTCCCACACCTTGCTCTGCCCAGTGCTGCCTGCACCACAGCTGGCTCAAGCATAGCTCACTCCTCCCATGTCTCACCACAAACCTTGGTCGAACCTCCAGGCCAGCTTGATGCTTCCAGGTTCACACAAGGGCACCGGTGTGCCATGTCTTTCTGACCACAGCCCCATCCCCAGTGCCTCTCATAGGACCAACCTGAATCACCCCAGCGATGCCTTTAACTCAACCTCCCCCTTAGAAATGGTCCTTCCAAAGATCTATTTTTGAGTACTCTGCTTCCCTACCAGACTCAGTGGTACATTGCAAAGAGGTCAAAACTCTTACTTCTTTCCTCCTGTGGTTTGGTCCCACTTTCCCTGCTGCCCTACTTCCCTGCTGATAGACCACATGCAGCTCCATCACTAATGGCCCTGTTGGTTCCTTGGCCTTCTCCTGCCCAAATGTTTTCCTTCTGCTTCAAGCCCCAGGAAAGGCAGTGTTGTTTCCACCTCATTTTCTCTGTCCACTGAATCATACACTGCAGCTCCTAGCATGGGCTTCTTGTGACACCTCACAGCCTGGTCAGATCTTGGCAGCCCTTCACTGACTATCTGCCTCTGTTCCAGAAACCCTCTCACCAAACACTTGCATTCCAGGTAGCAGCAGAAGTTTTCCCTGAGTACGTTCTGTCTTGTTTCTCAGTAGGGAAAAGTTTTATGTGTCCTAAGGACACAGCTTATTTTGTCTTGCAAATATCTATGCAAAGATATTGCATCTGATGACAAACCTTAAAACCTTATTTTGTTTGTCTTTGGACCAGCCTGATTGTGACAGCACCAACACTGACCCCTTGGACATCTATATGCACCACCAATAAATCAGTGTAGGACACTGGAGGATCTTTCCTGGCATTTGTGCTCAGAGCTAAAGGAACGTTGTGTAAGGGATAAGATTGAGAGGAAAGGGCTCTAAGGCTGAGAGCCCTTTCCAGTGACTTCCCTGCCAGCACCCTTCCTCCTCCCCAACAAGACCTTTGCATCCCAGCTCTGGAGGGTCTCTCTGGCTTTCCTCACCCACCAGTGAGTGCCACACAACATGGGACACAGCTAGTCCAGTAGCCCACTGCTGTTGAGGCCTTGGACGTTGCCCTTAGAGCTATTTTATGATAGAGAAGCTGACCCCCAGCTGGCCTCAGCCCTGAGATGGTAACTGCCTTTCTCTACGCCTTTACCCCTTTCCCAGACCACAAAAAGATCTGTTTGACTATACTCCTCACTCTTGGTGGACTTCACCAGCAAGATCAATGTTTCTGTAAATACCCATTGAGGTGGAACCTGTCAATGAACATGTACTGCCAGGTCTCTGCTGGTATGTTGTCCTTCACCCTCTCCATGCCCCCGACCCCAGCCCCCTTACCTGAGGTTGGTGTCATGGGGGCGGCCGCCAGGCCGTTCATGTTCAGAGCCGCCATCTGTTGCATCTGGGCAGCAGCAAAGGCTGCCATGGGGTTCAGGTAGCCACCTTGCGCCACGGAAGCCATGATCGCAGCTTGCTGCTGCATCAGCTGGAACAAAGAGAGCAGGGAAAAAATATCACGCAGTCACCAGCAAGGCAGCCTGTGGCACCAGCACCAGGATGGGGACCCAGTGTAGGTGTGAGGCATTTCTCTCTCTGGAGATTGTCATCTCACCGTGCTTATTGTACCTCCCAGCCTTGGCCTTCCTTCTTGATATAGGGGTGGAGGCAAAGAGCATCTTTGCACCTTGAGGTCTTTATGGTCCCCAACCCCACAATGTGTTCCCCAGTGTGGAGGTCTCCCATGAGCCAGACTCAGTCCTCTGACTACCTGGCTCTTTCCTGATGTGAATGGGAGAGAAAAGACTTTATAAGTTCCTGAGCAGAGAGGTTTCATGGCTTGCGCTGCTTACAGCAGAGCTCTGGGAAAGCACTGGTGGGTGCTGATGGGAGACCAGTGTATGTGGAGTGGTGAGGAGGGGGATCCCCTCTCCAGAGCAGTAAGCCTAGTGAGTTCTCTGGGAATAACCTGATTTGTTTTAATCTGTCAATGACAAAAATAATTTTTTTTCATGCTGCTGGGGGGCCACTGGTGGGCACCGAGCAAAACCAAGACCAAACCTTCTAAGCAGATTACAGCATCTATTTCTAGCACTACCAAGCAAAGACTCTCAGAAATGCTATACCAGAGAAGGGGCCTCCCCTCCCTTAGCAAGATTAATATGGTGTAATGAGAAAACCCCTTCCCTGGGGTTTTGATCTGGGACAACTTCCTTAATTTTATATTTTTTTTCCAGAGACTGATCAAGCTGCTCCTTCTCTTAGGGCACCTACAGAATGCAGAAATGAGGAACCCAGGCTAGTTTTTCAGTCATTTGGTGCAAAAATTTTGGAGCAGAATGGTGGTGAATGATTATGCATGCTGGAAATGCTTCTTATGTTAAAACCAGACTTTGCTATCATCAGACTTTGCTATTATTATTTTACACTCCCAACTTAGCACACAGTTGTTGCAGTTCATGTGCACTGTACAGCTGCAGTGGGCTTGTAAAATGCTCCTGGCGAGAAGGAGAAGGCAGCTTGGATGAAGTTGCCTCTTTTACCCTTCCCTGGAGCCCTATGAAGAGTCAGAAGAGGTATGTCTGAGTCCATGTCCAACCCCCCACTAGAGACTGATGTTGGATGCTTAGAGAAAGTGTGGGAGAAAGAGGATAAGCAGAGAGTAAAACCTCACTATGTTCATTCTCTAGCCTCCAGTTATGCATGACTTGATAACAATTGAGAAGGAAACTGTTTTTCTGTAGTGATTTTAGAAGTGACTCATATCTTTGCTGTCTTGGAATATCGCTGTTTTGCTGCTCTCTGTGATTTCACTCTCTCTCCCATCAGGAAATCACCCTCTGATGCTGTTGTTTAAGTACACAGGATATGCTTCTCAGCATTAAGCAGATCTGAAAAGTCATGGCAAGGAGCAGACCGTTCCCTACTGTTTGGTTTAATATAGAAATATTCTATAGATTAGCTGTTCACACCTGTACATACTATTACAAATTCTTGAAATCATTGTGCTCGTTCAAATGCTGAAACTTCCATTGTCACCATCCATAAATACACCAAAGGGTGCCCTGCCCCTGGCCTGCTGCTATAACCATACACAAGTTGTGTAAACTTGCCTTGGTTTCTCTTGTGACAAAATGGGACATAGGATACTGGTCTCCCCACAAAATAGTGCCTTCAGATCTACAGATGAAAAGTGCCACACTAGAGTTGAGTACTATTATGTTTTGTAGCCTAATGCAGTCTTGTGGCAAGGTGGTGTCTTTCCCTTTGATTGTTAATTACCCTTTTTTATTATAGCCTGCATAAGACACTTTCACATTTTAATTAGTGATATCCCATTCCTTGTAATTACTGATAGAGTGATTACACAATCTTTTCTATTATAGGACAATGCTGATTCCCCTTTAAGGAGTACATTTGTTTCTAGACATCATTTGAGTTTGTTCTCCAGAGGAGGCACTGAGCAGGTGATTTTAGTAAGTATGACAATGAAGTGAATGAGGAAGGGGGAATCCATCCATCTTTAGCACAGGATTGACTCCAGTGCTGAGTGTGCTGACCCATATCTCATTTTCTGTGCTGGGTATTTTCACCTGGGGACAGCTGAGTATATAACTGGCCATTTACAGAAATGATGACCAAGATCTGTGCCTGTAGGAAATACATGGCTCTGCTGATCAAAGCAGCATCTCTCTGAGATGGAAGCAGTTGCAAGGGCTGGGGACAGCCCCAGTCTGATCTTTGCTTACTTTCCTGTGTGTTTCTTCAAAGCTGACCAGAGCTGCATAAACAAACCCACTCAAAACACAGAGTGATGTATGCCCAGTCGTGTATGTGCCATGGTCATTCTGGCTGGCAGGTAACAGCCTGTTTTTTCATACCGGGGACCTTCTAGGGCAGGCAGGTAACTGGTTTTGGCATTTTCCTTTGCCACATTCAGTAAAATAGATACAGATGGAGTTTCCTCTGAGCTGGTCACCTATTACAGTTTACGTGAAAGTGGGCAGAGGAGCCTAAACCAAGATTCATCTCTCCCTTCTGTGCCTGAACACCTCTGGGCAGATGAATCACACCTTTGTTTCTCCCTGTTGACTGTATGTGGAGCCCCAAGTGATCAGTTCAGCTGCATGTACCAACACAATCAGACAAAATCATTCCCTCTCCTTATTTGGCCCTTGGCACATAGTTTTGGACCTCTAAATGGTTACCCATCATTTAAAAGAAAGCTATTAATCCTTTTTGTTTGTGTTTCACCTATGCTGCAAAAGAAGCAGGGCTCTAAAATATGCTGCATTACCAATGGTACTACAAATGATTGTGCTGCTCCAAAGGCAACCTCCATTTTGCACTTAACAGAACTAGACAATCACTTGTGGCATTATTTATGGCTTATGCAACTTTTTTTCCTGCCTATGGATGTCTCTTAGTTGTTCAGGGTTAACTCCGTAATGACATCTCCTCCTCCTGGTTTGCAAACCATGTAACCTGAGTGTGTGGCTTCCTGTGTATTCAGAGGGCTTATATGTATTTGTAGGATGTACCTTGGCTACAGGCATGCTCCTTTTGCAGTGTAATGTCATTCATATGTTTCTGTCACAGACCTTCAGAAAGAAGGTGGGATTTTCTGTCTCCTTATGAGAAGAACAAGGTAATCCTAATCTGGTGATTAGCGCTGAAGATGCAGGGTCTGCAGTCTAACGCATGGTGGGTTTCTGTGAAACAGTTGCTTAAAATTTGCTCTCTCAAAGAGGCTGAATTTGGAGCTTGAGGAGCAAAGAGGTTAAACTTAGCTTAGGGTCAAAAAGATAATGCAGTAAAACTAAGGGCCTAACCTGTGATTTGGGAAACTAGATTCAGTTCCTTCCGAACTGGGGTAGATCAGGATTTCCTCCAGCACTGGGAGGAGCACAGCATCCCATACCTGAACCTAGCCATATGACCCAGCTAACTGGTTTTGCTTCCTTTGCTAACAAGAAGACTTCAACCATATCTCAGCCACATTTGGTCGTCACAGCCCTTGGCAAACCTCCTGCCAAGCTTCTGCTGTCATGTTTTCCATTTGTGCCCTTGTCTCTGGTTGTAGCTGCTCAGGGGTAAGTATTAAAAGAGATGGGAAGGAGAGGTCCTTCCCAGCTGCTGGTGGTCACAGCCTGGCCAAGTGCAGTAGTATTGCAGGGGTGGGAGGATGGAAACACAGTCACCTTGAAAGAAGCTGACGGTATAGACCTACCTCCTTCCCCCAGGGTGGCTCCAGGGAAATTTACAAAAGAAGGGCAATTCCTGTAAAGGTCACCAGTCTCCCTTAGGAAGCCTCTGGGGCATTCCAAGTGAGCTCAAATAAAAGTCACCCCACTCCTTCCCCAGCTCCCCCTGAAGACAAATGTCCCATCCACTCTCCTTTCTCGTTGAAAGAGGCCCAGTGTATGGTCCCAGTTAATAAAGCTGTAGAAAGTGAGGCAGTGACCCCACCAGAGGCAAATCAATAGCAGCAGGGCCCCTGGGTATTGTGTACTTTAAAATATGCCATTTGAAATGCAGATTTTCCCTGCCTGGGTTGGGGCCACAGAGCACTAATCAGAAAGGCAGCAGCCTTATTATCTCAGACTGATCCAAGGGGACGGAGAGGAGCTTTTCCCTTCCTCAGCTGAAAGGCCGTATTTCCTTTTGCTTCTCTTACTTCCTTGGCATGATCTTTGCCTCAGCACTTAGAGCTTTTTCCCATCCAATTTTATAGATTTGCCCCCTCTTTCCTCCAACCTGGTTGCCACTATTGCTCAAATATTTATCTTCTGAGGAGGCCAGGAGATGATACCAAACCGGTTTATACCCATGGGCATCACCTCAAGAGCTATGAGCCTGAAGTACCCATCTTGACAAATGATGGGGTAGTTTGAGAGGCACTAGTAAGGCCATCCAAAGTATGGGGAAGGGTGGTAGCGATGGGTGGTCAATGGAAAGAGATGGGAGGTTTCAACTCACACACCTCTCTGTCATCAACAGATGAATAGACACCTCGACATCCTATCCTAGCATGGGAGGTTGAAACAGAAAACCAGCAAAGGATGCAGTTTTGCAGCACAGCTGTGTCAATGCATGAGACTGCTGATGCACCTCTCCCTCTCTATGTCTCACCATAGCTTTTGCACTAGGACAGATGTACACTTGAAGCTGCTGAGCACTGGCTCAGTAGCAATACCAGCAGAGAGTTAACCACACAGCACAAAATCACAATGCCTACTCCCAATTTTTCTCCCAAATGTGGTTCCCTGTGTGGTCACTGACAGTCTAGTGGTGTGGGCTAGAGACCTGTGGCCAGAGATGGAGATGGGAATAGGATGGCTGCCTCTGGCATCAACTGAGAGACAGCGAGGTCATGCAGCTGCAGTCAGAAGGAAATACTATCCTATTCTTACTGGAGGAACAGCTGCACTCAAGGCTGAAACCTCCTGCTAAGCAATAGGACAAGGATGCTACAGCCTGCTTTCCCCAGCCCTGCAAATACGAAACTGAAGAAGGGGAAGAGATGAGGGAAGGATTATTTCTGACACAGTCTTTTTGAAATGGCGTGATCACCGCCTTTGCAGAAAGCTTACTCTGAACTATCTGATGACCTTCTCTTTTTTTTTTCCCCTGGTGTTATTTTCTATCCCTGTCTCTGCACCACATGACGTTTTGGTTGACTTTTCATATTCTTCATTCAGTAATAATAATAAAAGTACTAACAGCATCCCATGCTTCCCACCTCTAACGATCTATACAAACACTTAGCTAATTAATCCTCATGGTATCCCTGGGATAGAAGGAGGTAAAGTGATCAATCAAGCAGTAAGAGGATTCATATTTGGTAAAATCACAGAATTGACAAATTCATATCTGTTTTACGTAACTAACCATTGGGAAATAAACCCAAAAATATCTCATAAGCCAAACAGACAGGAGATATTCTGTAAAAAAAATCAGAATTCGGACATTTTTAGTGCCCTCTTGGAAACAAAAATTTCTGTTATGAAAATTAAATTAGATTAAGATTTAAAAAAAAAAAAACCTAAACAAATCTGCAACCCATGGATTTATGTGGTTTGGTGTCTTTCCAAAGTCTGATACACAATAGTTTGGGTTTCTATCTTCCTGAGAACTGTGGGAAAAACCTTAAAAAAACCCCAAACATATATAGAACCCAAGTCTAAGTGTTCATTACTTCTGAATTACCGGGGAGCTGATGATCAGAAATATGGCATTAGCCCTGCTAGAAAATATTATGGCTTCAAAATAGCTTCCTCTTCTGGAACAGATCAGAACAAGTGATTTGCATAACAGGTATTATTTACCAAATATACTATGCCATTTTTGTCATTTAAATGTAATAAATATTATGTGCAGAATAGAGTCTATATTCAGTAAATTTTCCCAGATATCACAGGGCTAGGTGAATTTTTTTAAGTATCTTTCCAAAATAATTTCACAGTATGAATTGAATAAATATTGGAAGAACCAATTTTTCCCTTCAGCAATACCTCAGATCATTTAGCAGAAATATCCTTTCATCTCCACAGGAGCTGGGACAGGGAGACATAGGGGGGCACCTCGACTTCTATGGCCAGTGTGGCAGTCACTGCTGTCCTGACTTCCCAAAGTGACCACTTATGATAATGACTGAGTGCTACACTGCGTAGCACTCAGAACTGCGCTGGATGTTCCCATATTTGTTGCAGTTTTTGTCTGCAGTTCAGGAGCTACAGCCATTTTTTTCAGAGTACTTTTTTCAGAGTGAAGGGAGCTGGGAGTTACTGATGGGAAAGGACTTGTTTGGGGCCAGAGAGCAAATGCTGCCATTGCCTATGTTGCCCCTGTCCCCATCTGTCTGTTTTTACTCACTAAGTCTATGCATGTCCCCTGCTGCAGGATGCAATCAGTCCCATGGTTGGAATTTGGCCAGGAGACCGTGGCTAACACTCCCATCCCATTTTTTATGCAAACTTGATTTATGACTTTGATCTTATTTTAAATAATTTAAAAATTAAATAATTTATACTGTATCTGTCACTTTCTAAGGCTCCTTCCTTTGTTCTTGCTTTGCTCTCTTGCATTTTCCCATCTCCCCAACCCTTTTTGGTCTGTGCACATTTCCTTTTCTGCATGGTGGGGCAGCAGTGACATGAGACAGACGCTGTTTGCCACTTTCTTCACACAAAGAAGACCTGCAGGAACTTTTTACCACTGTTGCTTATTTGGGCCAGAAGTATATCACCACCATTCATAGACCGGTTTGACTTTTACTGCTCATGATTTTGGACTGGGCTACCCCATTTCTTACCAGGGACTAAGCAGGCATGCTGTGCTGATCTGAGCTGGAGTGTGTACCTGCAGGTTTGTTCTCGACTGGCAGCAAATCAAAGGTGGTGCCACCTAGCATCAGTCTCCTTCTCTCCAGGCTATACCTCAAGCTGGCCTTAACCGAGACTGCAGAAACAACTATCAATACCCAGCTGATGTAGATCCACGGTAACCTGACAACAAACAGGTCTGGTGCTCTTGTACGTGAGTAAACTAAAATAAAAAATTGCCCCATGAAAGAGGAAGTTGAATGAACTTAAAAGAAAAAAAAAAAAACCTAAAACAATAATAATAAAAAAAAAAAACAAAAACAAAAAACAAAACCCCTGAAACAAATTAATATAATGGCACTGGGAGCTTTAGGGAGCCATGAAACCTGACTTGCCTGCTGCATACAAAAGAGGTGAGGTGGGTCTGATGTGACTTTCCGTGTCACCAGTACCAAGCTTTGTCTGGTCTGATGCTGGTGGCACATGAGGAGGGGAGGCAAAAACCACACACAGAGGAGAACCCCCTTTGCTTCCTGCTTTGTGGTTTGATTTTGTTTTTTTTTTTTTACTCCTGTACCTGAGGCCATATGGCTGCTGAACCCAAGGACTAGTTGCTTAGCCCAGAGAGGCTGTCACTGCTACCAAGGTTAAAGGGACTTAAGCTGCGATTGAGTGGCGTGGCAGCAGCAGCAACAGGGAGCAGAACTGTAACATGGTCATTTGCTGAGCTACAAAGTGGGTAACTTAAAATGGAGCTGGGGTCCAAAGCAGTCCTGGTGGCAACATTAATGACTGTCTCTCAAACACTGATGGGGTGAGACCCTTATTGTCTCTCCTCAAGGGTGCTGCTGGGTTTGCAGATCCATGGCTGCCCACTAATCTCTTACATAGCTGCATCATGTGGGTATCTCCTGCTCTGGCCATCATAATGCACGGATACCTTTCTGCAGAAGGTAATGCAGTTCCAGTGATGTGCATGATGTCTCTTCTGAGGGAGATTCAGCAAGAAATTACTGTCTAGGTAGTTTGGCAACCTCCTCCATGGGCACAGACCACTAGAAGTTACCTATTAACCAGCTCTCATGGGATTGCTTGGGAGCTCCTATATGGAGACATCAGTCACGACTGCATAGCTGGGAGGATGGGTTACGAGTACAAATCAGAGAGCTTACTGTCTCATGCTAGTACTGGCCTTACTACTAAGCACTGAGGCAGTTTTTAAACTTGAGTTACCCCTGTGTGAAAACCCATGGAGAGAAAACACCAGAGAGAGAGGTGTCCCTGTGGGAAAAGGGAAAATAAGTAATTCTGATCATCAGTTCTATCTGTACATGGGCAAATGAGACCAGGGGATCAAACACTTCACCCAAGGTCACAGGAGTTGCTGGTGGCAGTGGCATCAGCTGTCACTGCAGTCCTGCTCCCACATTTTCACTGTTTCACCTTCCCTCCTCTTCACTTGCCTTTAGCTCTTCAACTTCAGTTCAGGCTGAATAAAACTGCTCCCCCTTTCCCTCTCCCCCTATCGATCTCTCCATCTCCCGCTGGCATTTGTGAGGTGCCAATCACCCTGATATCTAAGAGCCAGCACTCCAAGGTGGATTAATCGGGACCGAGGGAACGTTACAGAGCCTCAGCACTCCCTTCCCTCCCTTTTGTGTGAGACTGTGAGATGAAGCAGATAGGAAGAGACACAGATAGGGAGGCTGATTGAGAGACAGCATCTGAGCACGCTCTGGGTGTACAGGCGCCACATGGAAATGCGATCCCATCGTTTAGACAGCTCTGAAGTCCCCAGGGTAATTGGTGTCACCAGCTTGTCATATCCAATGGGTCAAGATCTAAAACTTATTCTT
>VZTM01032116.1:15391-32259 GCA_013400555.1 Jacana jacana
TTTTATTCTGTTCCATTTCCATATAGAATCTTGTTGAGCATGTTTCTACTCTTTCAGGAAAATTTCAGGAATTTCAGGAATTCAAGAAAACAAATTATAAGCTTCTATATCAATTTTATTTGCTTGTTTATTGATTTCTTAGTTTATGTAAAGGCAATGAAATGTGAATTTTGGGAAGCCACAGGACACTGGTAAATTTTTATATTATGTTGCACACAACATTGACTCATTTATTCCCTTATTAACATGAAGTTTTTTCTTTATTATCACTTGTAGGAAGGAGTATGATGAAAATCTGTTGCGAATCTCTAGTCTGGTTTGTCACTCAGCAGGGAAATAAATAAATGTCTCCAATAACTTCATCCAAAGCATTTTCTTCGGTAAACACAATAAAGTACACATGGAGACATGCAAGCAATGAAATACCAGAACATCTGGTGAACTGCAGGTGGGCCAGGAATATGAAGTCAAAACAGGTGCAGAGAAACAGGTTTTCTGATTCTGAAATTGTGTTAGATGCTGGTAGGTTTCTATATACGTGAGGCAATGACCTGCATGGTTTCCATGTGGGTTAGAATCAGTCACATGCCATGTTCAAGAACTTATAGGATAGAGCTGCAAAGAAAGGAACTATTTTTTAATATTAATATTTTAATTAAAATATCAGTGGATGTCCCAATATCCTCATTCCCTCCCTATCTTGTTCCCATAACATCAGTACTTTTATACAAGTTAACGCTGATTTTGAAAAATTACTGTTTCTCAAGTAAAACTACAGTTACCTAAGGTGGTTCTTCCCTTTATAGTACAGTTTAGTGTTGTGGTTTTTTTTAAATAGTACTCATTTACAAATATTGAAGGGAAAAAAGATAACTTGTAGCAAAAAAAAAAGTTTCAAAGCCCTGGTAATTTCTTTAAGATCCCAAAACAGGAGCTAATCCTTCTTAATCTCTTTGGCAAAATTTACCTTAATCCTCTAGAATTGCAAAACAAGATATTTCAGGAATAAGATATTTAGTTCTATGTTGTGCATTTTAATCTCATCTGGCACTCCAAGGAGCAAACTCCTTTCCATGACTCCTTAGATTGTTTTACTTCTACTAGTCTCTGCAAGTTGGTGACGGAAATTCAAAATTTTATTGTATTTCATTTGAATCCATTGTTTGTCATTTACCTTTCATAGCATAGACAATGCAAACATCCAGATAGTTTGTCCATCTTTTGTACAAAAATAGCCACCGCTATATGTTTCTTTTTGTGCTTATCATATTATGTACATTACTCCAAGCAGTGTAGTGAGAAGAAAGCACACAGATACACTCTGTACCACATCTCTGACGTTTTTATGGGGAAGCAGGTTTAAAAGGGAAGGTTCAAATTCAATGAAAAAACAGAAAACAGAGATATTAATTCAAAATTCAAAAAAAACCCAAACCAAACAATGTTTACTTAACTTAGTCACTTCTAATTACATAGGTACTAGTTGCACATGCTAGACCAACGACTATAATCCAAGAAACCTGGCAGTCTGTTGTATGATGACTGCCTTTTGCTTACCCAATTTGCTGGCAGAGGCTTTTACCCGTGTTATTCACTTTTTGCTTACCTTATCAAATAGTAAATTGGTAGACCATCTTACTACATACAATTATTTCACTGGTTTCTAATCAGTTCTGCTTCAAATTTCTTTAGTTCCACCATTTAATGATAATACTACTTGCACCTATATCCCTCACGCTGGTTTATTTTCCCCAAAAAGGACACGAGCAGTCCCTGACTGCCAAAGGAAGCCTGGAGATATTTTTGCATTACCACGTGCTAAGGATTATGTGGTTCCTCTTGCCTGCCAAAAGTCATTATTACAGCCTCATCTGCCTGATGCTAATAGCTGAAGTTATTCGAAATCAGCCGAGCTTACCAACTAACCCATCTTTAAGTTGTTGTACCTACAGTAGCTATTAAATAGGCTGCACAGTTGAAGTGGGAGCTATCAGAATGGCTATCTTCACATTTCCACTATTTGCAGGCCATAAACTGAGCATAATCTGACTTATTTTCAAATAACTGCACACATATCCACTATGCAAGCAAAGCTTGCAGACCATGTTTATTATGCAGCATACTTGAAAAATGATGAACACCAAAACAATCATCAAGAAAATCACTGAACAGTGATCTTATCAACATCTTCACCCTGACAGTCTATTCCAGCCTTAGCATCCCACTAAAAGCAATGAAAACAGGCTAATAATTATTATTTATGGCAGTCATGAGCCAAAATACATGTTATTTTAAGTTGCACATAAGATTTTAAATTAAACTAGTTCACTTCTTGAAATTCACTCATGGACCCAAACTGGAATCAGAGGTGCAGCTGTTAAACATGCTTTTGGGTTTTCAAGGGAGGAGGGGATCCCTGTCAGTACGCCCCAAAAACAATAAGGAAGGGAAAAGGAGAAGTTCACCCTTCCTGATGATGGCATTTTTCCTTTGTTTGCTAAGCAACTGCTAGTTCCATTCCCATTTCAGAATCTCTTCGAAGATTTTAATATCTTAACATTCTACAGTATTTCTTTCCCTTCTTTCAAGATACATGCCAGCCTGTACTGTCCTGGTCACACTGTGCCTATGTAGTCTCCTATGAATGTGGCTCATACCTCAGCCAGTGTGACTGCTGCCTCCTGAAAGGAAGTGTGAAGCTACACAAGTTACCCCAAGCATCTACACCATAGTACAAAGAACTCTGGGGCCAAGTTTTCCTTGCAGAGAAGTCGTATTGCATAGTCTGCATCCAACACATGCAGCAGTTCCAGGCTGTACTGAACTGTATGGTAAAGAAACACAAGCTGATTAATGCTTTATTCCATTGTTTGCCATTTAGCTGTGGGAGAAATACTCTCCTTGATCTATGTTTTCCTCTCACAAGCCATATTAGTTTTCCAGTCTCTTGCAACTCCTGGAGGAGTCTAGCTATCCATTCACTGAGCAGGGAGCCTAAGGAAACATACTTTAAGTCCATATTGCCATAGAGAATGATTAATAAACAAATAATTATGATCAAATCTATTCAAAATAAACCCAGGGATTTAAATGGAGTTAATTCTCATTTAAAGCTGTGGTACTCACAGGTACCTCAAAATCATTCCTACCTTAAATGAACAGGTGGTGTGGGTTTTTCCTGTTTTCTTCCATTTGTACACGTTGTAGCTGCTGATGGTCCTACTTAAGATTCCTGATGGCAGCCCTTTGCCTTGCAAGTCACTGACATCTCCACATTTCTCTCAGAATGACACAAGATCGTAACTCTAAGGATACAAATCAAGGTGAGAAACCTACTGTTTGCTATAATTGTAGAACTTCTGATCATTATGCACACCTCTGCCAGGAATTAATTTCATTGTTGTCTCTAAAAAGCTGATTATCTAATGGCTTAAAGAACACAAAGTTGTTCAGAGCTGTTAATTTTTAATATAAATCACTTTACTCATGATCCTGACTCTAGTCCATTACACAAGTTTTACCTATGACTGTACTTCAGCTGTATTTCTTCTTGGCTGAAAAGACTGGTGCTGGTCGATGGGCGGCTGAACATGAGCCAGCAGTGTGCCCAGGTGGCCAAGAAGGCCAATGGCATCCTGGCTTGCATAAAAAATAGTGTGACCAGCAGAAGTAGGGAGGTGATTGTCCCCCTGTACTCAGCACTGGTGAGGCCGCACCTTGAGTATTGTGTCCAGTTCTGGGCACCTCAACACAAGAGAGATATCGAGGTGCTGGAGCGAGTACAGAGGAGGGCAACAAAGCTGGTGAGAGGCCTGGAGAATAAGTCTTATGAGGAACGATTGAGGGAGTTGGGATTGTTTAGTTTGAGGAAGAGGAGGCTGAGGGGAGACCTCATCACTCTCTACAACTGCTTGAAAGGACATTGTAGGGAGGTTGGTGCTGGTCTCTTCTCACGGGCAATTAGCGATAGAACAAGAGGGAATGGCTGCAAGCTGCAGCAGGGTAGGGTTAGGCTGGACATTAGGAAAAAGTTTTTCACGGAGAGAGTGGTCAGTCAGTGGAATCAGCTGCCCAGGGAGGTGGTTGAGTCACCATCCCTGACTGTGTTTAAGAGTAGATTAGATGTGGTGTTGGGGCATATGGTGTAGCAGAGAACTTTGTAGAGTAGGGCTGATGGTTGGACTTGATGATCCCAAGGGTCTCTTCCAACCTATCTGATTCTATGATTCTATGATTCTATGACTAGAGTTTCATTCCTCCCTCCCTCCCTTCTTTCCTTACTTCCTCGTCTTTGAGATTAAACCTTGAGAAAGATAAACTCTGGTAACTCATCTGAACATTTTCCTACAAAATACTCTTTGAGAAAGAGTATAGAGTCTTTGTAAAGAGATAATTGAAATGTCTCCATCAAAACATGCAGGGAATGAAAGTTAGAGAATACACATGGTAGGAGAATAGCTGTAAAAAACCCAGAGTTATTATTGTGGAATTTATCTTGAACATCAGACATAATAGTGAAGTATGCAAATATTTTCCAGGAACCAACTGGAATTTTATTTTTTTTTTTTAATTTAAAGTATCAGTTACTCAAGAAAACATTTGAAAAATTAAGTCACCAAAAGGAGAGGATTTTTTCTTGTAAAATTACTCTCAATTAGAATAATAAAATTTAAATTTCAGATAAAACAGTTTTCAAATTAAGTTAAAATTAGAGTGGTTTATTGTTTTCTTTTAAAGTTTAGATACCAAGAGAAAAATCTTCATAAGTTGTTTATTAAGTAAATCAAATATATATATATTTAGATGCAGATCATATTATTAAGTGGATGTATATCAAGTGGATATAATGTATACATATATCTAAATATTGTAAAGATAATTCTGAGAAGAATTTAATTAATAACCTGCAAACAATAATCACTTTATTCCACTGTAATTATAAAGAAACTGATGCCTTCTCTGGCTCCCAACTATTAAAGCATATGAACACCTTATAACGTTTAGTGATTTTAATTTTAAAACACTTATATGGGAAGGAAATGCAATAGTTCTGTTACAGAGTGAGCAAAGAAAGACTAGGGCATGGCTTTGTCCCAGCCACACGGGAAATCTGTTAAGCAGCCCTCCATCCTTTATAGTGACTAATCACTGGACTGCACTTTGTCTCCATCTCTCTGCTTAATGACCACATCTCTTTTAAAGCTGGGTTCTCTCTGAGGTGAGACTGGACCCCAGAATGTATTGTCATTGCCAGCCTGCTCAGGAGATAACCATGGCTGAGACAGCAGGCTGAGCACTACCGAAGACCGATCCGCACTGATAGGCGCACAAGAAAACACTTCCGTCTAAATAACAGCAGGGCCTAGCCTACGGAATTAATTTCTCACTTCCAGGAGAATGAAGAGGCCAGTAAACCTTTCAGTGAAACTGGAAATAGCGCAGCTCTATTCTACATAAATGTGTGAAGTAGAAGTTCAAAGGCCATTCCCGAATCACGGCCTTGTATAAAATCAGCCTGCCACCATGTCAGCATCATATTGTAACACTTTAAACACTTTATTTAAGCATTTCGTTTAGGAAACAATTACTGTATGTTTTTGTCTAATATAATTAATAGGTCAAGCAGCACTTATTAAGTCTTTAGGCATTAATTAACATTTAAAATTTATCACATATGACACATTAATTAGATATCAATCACTTATTAGAACTACTGACATTTAATAAGCATTTTAATTTATACCAAACTATCCTGCTGTACATATCTTTCCAAACTACAAGTAGCTACAAATAGTTCTTAAGGAGTTTAACATGTTAACTACTATTTTGTCTTTGTAATTAACAGGTACATAAAAACCTGATTTATACCTTATATACTTAAGTCATTAAAATATATCTACATCTTTTCAGGTCATAATAAATGAGGAAAAAAATATATAATAAAATGCATAGCATGCATAATAAAATAAATTTAAAAGTGTTATAGAAATTAATAGTATTTTTCTCCTCTTTCTGTGTCAGATTTGAAGTTAAATCATCCTCTTGTTCTACTGCCCTGTCCCGAGGGAAGAAATTAAAATGTCTAAGTGTTAATTGCTGAACACTGTCACTCTTGACTATGTGTTCTTGTATCTTCTTTGATACTTCCCTTCAATAGCTAAGTCCTGTTGTCAAGATCTTGCCATTAGACACTTCACAGACATGATCTCTCTCTTGACCTAATTGCACTTATTATCAATTTTTATACTACTAACTAGGTATTTAGGATGACATATAAAAACCTTACAGGGTGCTCAAACTTTACAGGACTAATGTCCTTGTTGGCAGCTGGACAAGAATGAGAGACCTAAGTTTTTTTGCACGTACTTTTGTATATTTTTTCCAACTAACATATGCACTAACCCATAAGATTTTAATATATTTGCAACCTTGCTGAACAAATAGAAATCACCTATTTATTCATTAGATGTTTCTTGTCTAATACACATTTATGTGATAAATTGAGATAGAATTTTAGAGTGTGGAGACTTCATGGAGACTTTTCCAGATTTCTCTGTACGTGTGCTTGAAACCATGCTTGGCTGGGTCATCTGGAAGGGGAAGGTAAAATGGCAGTAGCCTGCAGCAGGAGCACATGGGGTACTTCAAACCCACATATCAATACATGAGCTGACAACATCCCTGTTTTATCTGGCTGTGTCTGTCCTGATCAATGAACAGGAGCATCTGGTAGTGGGACATACTCTGCAATGTTATCCATGTGATGCTACAGCTAGAGCTACAGAAGAATATGGGAGTTTTAGTCAACCAGACACATTTCACTCGCAGTGCATGAGACTTGACAGATCTGTAGCACATCTGTGATGGCTTCATTGGGATAACGCAGATAACAACAGCTAGTGTAAGCAAACTCTCCAGATGTTCTGGGAATATACATGCAAGTACCCATGCTGTCTTCTTTCATTACAGCTTTTAGCTGGATTAAGATACAAAAATGTAGAATAGCGTGCTACATTTTCACCTTTTCCTCACAGTTTTGACCAAGCCTCAAGGTAATTGGTTTCACATGAGTACTACACATTCGTTCTGAAAGTAAGAATCAGACAAATAAGGAATGAAAACACTATAATTCTTTTTCTTTTTTATTGCAGGTGGAAGACGAAAAGACAGTTGAGATGAACGCTAGGTCACAAGGAGACCTTGCAACATTGAGTCTTGCCCCACATACATTCTTTAGTCATGTCAGATGTGGGGATCTAAAGTAAGCCAGTTCCCTAGGATCAATCAGGAGTCCACAGAGAAAGATGGGAATCACCAATGAACAGTTCAGACAGAAACAAAGCTCATTTCTCAAGTACCATCCATAGCCCTCAGTTAAACACCTTTACTCTCTATACAATGCATGAGGAGGATTAAATAGGATTCACAACAGACAGCATGCTGTGCAAGGTTTATATAATAGAGAAGGTCAAGACTTAAATCCTACACTTATGTCAGACCAGGTTTACAACTCAGAAACCTCTCCTGCACTAATGCACTCGTGTCCCTCCTTTCAAAATGACAGGCTCCTCTTTCTTGTAAAACACAGAAGTCAGGGGATGGTGTTCCTGCTATTGAAATGGGATTCAGACTGAAGGGATTAAAATCCATGTACCTATATGACTGTGAGGCGCTGAGGAATCTTTTCATTTTGGCACTGTGCTGCTTTGCAGAAGTGAATGCAGAACTCACTGGGCTAGAGAGAGAGGTGGAATCTCTGTGACTGCAGTCATCTGCTAAAGGAGAGGGCACCTACCTTTTGACCCCATCTCCGGAGACTCTTACACTGCTTTATAAATCAAAAAGTGAACGAAGCCATAAGCAGGCCTAGCAGCCAAGAACAAAACCCATCTTTTTTAATTTTAACTCTCACTGAAATGTCAGTTAGGGTGCTTGGTCTTTTCGGTTCCATGCATCTGCTTGGCAGAGCCCATTCCCTCTTGACATCAGGAGATCCCTACTTTTTTTCTTTTTTAAGCCTACGTTTAAGACTGTTTTGTTTTCATTGACTTTTAACTGACATTAGCTAATTATTAACTCTGCAGGATAGATTAAATTTTAATTTTAATGTCACTGTAAAACACCATGAGCTGCCTCAGCATGATAAGATGCTATAAAAGTTTAAACTGTTGTTATAAGTTAGCCACCTGTTCAAAACGTTAAAAATCTACACGTTTAAATCAATCACACTGCATTGGATGCCCCATCACGGCTAATGTTGATAAATTATACTCTTAGCTCTAGTTGATACAGAGTCATTATTCTCCAGAATGCTAGTATATTGGACTTTATTTTGTAGAGTTTTAGTTGGGATTGCAATATCATTTTTCAAAATCCTAAATACACTCCAACGTGTACTTTCCAATCTGCTAAATTTCTCAGAGATTACCCTGGCTAAACAGTACCTTTGAGGTTTTGTCTGGTGTACAAGGCATATGCTAGAGATGTACTGTTCCAGAAGGAGTGTCTGAAAATACTGTGGAATGGCATAAAGGCCTAAGTTCTTACTGTTCTTGGCATCTCTGTGCCAAATCAGGATTGGATAAAAAGACAGACAGAGAAAACCCTAAACCTATACCTCTGTCTCAGGAAAAAACAAATTAATGTGCAGGCTGGAGCAAATGAGATTTCTGTTTTAGGTGTGGGAAAATAGGGTAGGGAAAAAACACTTATTCTGGATTGTCTATCTATAGTACATGGCTAATATTTTTTTCACATGCCTATCTTGTCTCCTTACATGGTAAATTCACTTTGGTAAGTACTATTTCTTACTGAAAACAAGAGGGTTATTTCTGTAGCTCCAATAGCACACTGGGGAGCACAAGGAGCACACTGGGGTTGCATCTTTCAATAGACTTAGTTCTGCAGTCAGGGAACTGACTTTACTACCTCCTGTTCTTGCTTTCAGAAAAAGTTTGTAAATAAACCAAAAGGCATGGACTTCAGAATTTTTATAACTAAAACAATCTTTGGCAACCCTGAAGCTGAGTGACCTGTTCAACTCATTCATTATTTTCATTTGGATGAATATGAATTCTTTCTTTCTTTCTAACACCGCACAAAAAAGCTGCATTGTCTGAGACAGGTGACAGCAGACCCTTCAGTTTCCATTTGCAATATATTCCCGTTGATTCCTAGAGTAGGAATTCAGTGAAAGACTCCCCAGAGAGACAAATTTTAAACTTCGTTATTGATGGAGGAAAAAAAAAAAAAGAGGATTTAGCTGACTGCGTGAGGCTTAGCATGGACCTATCATGCATACCCATCTAGGAGTCTACTTTCCAGACACAACAACTATGCATAGGATACCGAGAATCTGTACCCTGACAGTGATTACTAGTATCAGTGTAGCTGCTGGAAGACAGGGGACACTACATAGGTCCAGAGGTTAAGGGGGGCTGGCATCTGTGCTGCTGAATGCAAGTTTACTCTGGAGCATGCTCCCGGTACCCACATGCCATAGCTCTTCAACCTGCATCTCTCAAGGATCTGTGTGTTGCTCCTATGAACACACCGTGTAATTACTATTTTTGTGCATTTTCAGTTCAGAGTGGTTAAAAAAACAATATGCAAAGGCTATGATACATCTTTCTGAGTTAGAACATGCCCAAGAGAACAAACAAGGAGAAAGGAAAATCAAATTCTAGTGTCCAGGCTTTGTTTCTGGGACTCATTCACTGAAAGAAGACTTTTCTAATTCTTGAAAAAGATCAGGGAAGTTAAGCTTATAGATGATTTAGACAATGTCTAGGTTGGGGGTGTGTGTTTGTATGTGTGTGGTGGAAATTCCTTCGTTTAGAAACACACTTTTTTCCTAATACAGACAAGTGCTATGGAGTTTTGAAAAATTTCAGTGTGCCTTTCTTTAGAACTGTAATTGTTGTTTGTCACTTTTTGTTTGGAATTTATTTAGTAACTTAGTAATGGAAAGCTGAAATGCTGTTTGGCAGCTTTTTCTACAAATACGCGTGAAGCATTTCTATTCTAGCATTTCCCCACAAAACAATTTTGTGTAAGTTACATGAGATATCACAACAAAGGGGATCATGGAGGCCTGACATACTGTGTCACCTGTCGTTTCTGACAAATGTAAATGCGAGAATAAAATCTTAGGTAGAAAATGAGACCATATGAGTCAAGGTTGAGTGAAAGGGCATCAAAGACTCCGGTTCCAGATTCTTTTTCTTTACTTCTGTTGTTTTTTTCTCCAATCTATCTGCATAGTCTATTTCTTATTCTGAGTTTTCATTATGTGTAAATTTACCTTCTCTTTTAGAGAAAAAAAAAACAAACCAGCAGCTACTGTGAAATGTCTACTAGTATAGAAAATTCGTATTAAGTTATGGTGAGTAGTTTCTGTTAGAGGAAAATATCCAAAAGCCCAATAGAGGTGAGGTGGATGCTGCTCCATATGCCCAGGACTGGCTGATAGTGAGGCTGCAGATGTGTTCTGAGCAGGAATGCACACCAAGCACACATAATATATCCATCTCCATGTGGCCAGCCACACAGATCACTGACAGATACACACACTCAACACCCACACAAATACAGACAGCACCAATGGCCTCATCGTGCTTCCCTCTCTGGCTGAGCAGGATGGAGGTCCACAAGTAAGAATATATATATCCACATATACAGTGTATATCTTTCCAGCAGCTGAGTGCTCAGACAGTTTGTCCATTAGCCCTCACTGGATCCCAGTCTTACCAGTTGCTGGCATCTGGACATTTGAGCCCAAGGCCACTAACCCACTCTTGTTGCTGGTACAGACCGTTGTTGAAACAGACACAGTTGGCAAGGACTTCCCTGGTCTCAACAGCTGATACTCTGTGCTCTTGCCCCTAGACATATAGGGTGGCCCATCCTTGGAGACCCATCCACCTCATTAGTCCTGTCATTTCACCTACCCACCAGCCAGCTCAGCTTGATAGTCTCTAAAGATCACACACTCCCTTGCACACCTGCACTTGCTCAAGTTGCTGCATCACAGACATATGGGCTCTGTGACCCCTAGTTTGTCTCCAGCTGCTGCACTCACATTTCCTTATACTCTTACCTCTACCTCCACTCTCCCCCATTGAGTAGAGAGGCCTCACCCAGGAAAGACTTAGAAAGGAATTTAATTAGAAGACAGGACAAACTGTGCTGGTCAAGCTCAGGATATACACAGACAAGTGTACTGACTAGACAGCTATTTACATGTCATCAGCTCTTTTCATCCCCTTAACCATCTACTCCCCACATTTGTTCCTCCCAAAATCGCCAAACTTCCTCACTTGTGCCCTCTCCCCTGACCTTGTCTCCTCTAAACATCCAATAGTAAGTGCTGTTCCATGGTAAACTGCTCTTCTGCTGCATCCCATGCAGTGTCCCACAACCACAGGCAGCAAGCCCATTAAGCTGAATGGTTTTCTGGGAAGCTGTTCCTGATGACTCTTCATGATGGATTCCATGCCTGGACAATGGAATTGAATTGGGCCTCTGATGAGCTGATAATGCCTTGTGAGGCACCTTGAAGTAATCCAGCAGGGTATTATTTGGGCTTCCTTTCCTGTGGTTGTCTTTCTGAGCACTTTTGGGAGTAGGAAGATAAGTTTTATCACATAACTGTTTTAGCCCCCTTCATTAACATGGTGTTTGCTGGAGACCGTGCACCCCCAGCTTTCAAAATTTAATTTGATTTAATTGCGTAGTTTCAGTCTCAGTAGTTTATTGGGAATAACTGGTTTACTCTCATTCTCTGAAAAAGAGGTATAAGTGTCTTTCCTAGCTATGAAGAAACCTTTAAAGTGGTGACCAGAATTTAATTAATTTTTATAACTATGCACTCAGATACCATATAGTTCTTATCTCTTCAGTATCCAAGAATCATGGTGTCTGAGTACTCTTTAATATAATTTTCTTGTCTGAGGCAGAATAATTTATACCCAAGAACTTCTGCAGAGGTGATGAGAAATGGTTACTCTCGTCCTCCAGGAGAGATTCAAATGCAGCAGCTTGCCCTGCTGCTCACCTAATGTATACCTTGAGTTCAGGCGGGCACTGGATGCATCTCTCATATCTGAGTGGAGTGAATATTCTCCCCTTGAATCTGTAGTACCCAGCAGAAATATTTATCATGACGCAGACCAAGGAAGCATTAGCATCTGTAAAACAATTGACTCTATATTTTCCAAACCTTTGGGCAATAAGTAACTCTCTATGTCTGCACATACCTCTAATCTATCTTTCAGAAAATGTTTCATCTAACCTACTAGCAGCAGTTTCACAGTCTCATTGGAATCTGGGCTTTTTTGTTAGATATGTTCATACTCCTCCTTAATGATTAAATTTTATGGTAATTGTTTTTCACTTCGACAGACACAGCCTTGGTCCTCTGTGTAGTGTACCCGTTATCTTTAGAAAAGCACTCAGACTTTTAGAGGGTAATAAGTGGACACAATACACACTTGAGAAATTGATAAAAAAATAATTTGGCAATATCCATCTAAACAAGATTTTGGGATAAGTAAAATCTTTTATGTTTTCTAATGACATTTGCAGAACAAGCAATGCAGAAATAAAAACCTGAAAATAATTAATATGTTATGCAGTAAACTTTGTAAAAACTTTTAGAAAATTGTCCATTGAGAATGCAAAAAATTTCTAAAGTGTCTGTGTTGCTAGGTAAAATCCCTCTCCCTTCTAGATGGTTTGCTGTCTGCTGATTCTGCAAGCAGCACAGAACTAAATACAAATGAACCTGCATTATCAAGGGGCACTAGAAAGTTTAAAATTTATATTTAATGTATAGTGAATGAAAAACAGTTCCTTAGTAGAATTTTGAGTCTTATCAGAGATAACATTATTTTTTAAATTATTTTGGATAGACCAGAAACCTTCTTAATAACATGGGAAAAAAACACTTAGAACACTTAGTAACACTGGGGAAAAAAAATATTTTTTTTTAATAAGTTGTTAATAGAAATAAACAGATCCTCTACTCAGTAGCTGTCTGCTTAATCTGTAAGAAAGAATTTTCCTAATGTGAATAGCTTCTTCCCTAAATTGTTGGGTTCTACAATGTAGGAGTCTGCATGTGATTTAAGTGATTATGTTCTTACTAGGCCCCAATTTTAACTGAAAAAACCTAGAGAGTGAACCATCTCACCCTACATTTTAATTCTGCATGTGACCAATATAAACACAGCCTGGTTTTGGTTCAAATGCCACATGCAGGTATTCAAGATACTATTAGATATATTCTTGTGGGGCTGGCAAATATGACACAGTACTTACAGGGAAGGTGTGACTGTAGACAAAGCACCAAAGGTCTTGTGAAGGTATCCAAAGGTACTCTTAGGAATCTAAGAAGGCACTAGCAAAGGGGCCTGTGCTTACGTAGCTTTAAAAAAAATCTCTTATTTAAGTCTTAGATGAAACCCATCTGACTTGACCTAGTATATAGAGTATTACCACACTGTATGCTCTGTCCTGATATGTAGTAAACCCTTTTTTCCTCTACACTTAAAGAAATAAAATTGTAAATGAGATGCATGAGGAAAACTTTTCCTTTCTATTCAGCACTGATAAAAGCCTCAGCCAAAGTTCTCTTTCCAGTTTCAGGCAAGATGGTTTAAGGATAAAAGAAAACTGAACAGAACCCAGTTGACAGGCATAAGAATGATGTGCTCCATTGGATATGTATATAAAAGGAAAGTGTTGTAAAAAAGAAATAAGATTAACAGAAATACATTGACAATATACTGCATCTAGTCAGATGGACCAGTCGGTGGGTAAGGAACTGGCTGGCTGGTCGCACTCAAAGGGTTGTGGTCAACAGCTCAATTTCCAAGTGGTGGCCAGTGATAAGTGGTGTTATTTAACTGTTTTACAGGTACCAATGCTGTTTAACATCTTTGTGGGAGACATGGACAGTGGGATAGAGTGCACCCTCAGCAAGTTTGCCAATGAAACCAAGCTTGGTGGCATGGTCGACATGCTGGAGGGAAGGGATACCATTCAGAGGGACCTGGACAGGCTTGAGAGGTGGGCTCATGCAAATTGCGTGAAGTTCATCTGAGCCATGTTGGAACAGGTCCAGCAGAGGGCCATGAAGATGATTAGAGGACTGGAG
The DNA here is from genome assembly GCA_013400555.1 of Jacana jacana. Classification (NCBI taxonomy): domain Eukaryota; kingdom Metazoa; phylum Chordata; class Aves; order Charadriiformes; family Jacanidae; genus Jacana; species Jacana jacana. The sequence goes on from VZTM01032116.1 coordinate 29,550, forward strand.
CACCTCTCCTACAAAGACAGGCTGAGAGAGCTGGGCTTGTTCAACCTAGAAAAGAGAAGGCTCCGGGGAGACCTTATAGCAGCCTTACAGTATCTGAAGGCAACCTACAGGAGAGCTGGAGAGGGACTCTCTGTCAGGAAGTGTAGCGACAGGACAAAGGGTAATGGCTTTAAATTGGAAGAAGGAAGATTTAGATTAGATACCATATCTTTGCTGTAAGGGTGGTGACACACTGTAACAGGTTGCCCAGGGAAGTTGGATACCCCATCCCTGGAAGTGTTCAAGACCAGGATGGATGGGGCTTTGAGCAATCTTGTGTAGTGGGATGTGTAACTGCTTATGTCAGTGGGGTTGGAACTTGATGGTCCCTTCCGACTCTAACCATTCTTTGTATGGTTCTATGATTCTATAAAAGCACCTTCTCATTCAAATGTTTTTTTCTCATAGATCCCATTGTTCTTCATGGTCACTGGAACAAAGATAAATTGGCTTCTATTTTAGTGAAGAAATTTTAAATTAGAATTCACAAGTTTTGAAATGGTGAGATTTTTTGCACAAAAATAGCCTCCCAAGGAAGGCAACAGGATCATTTTCACTATACATTTTAAAGTATAGTACTAAAAAGAAAACAAAACAAAACAAAACAAAACAAACAAACAAAACAAAACAAAAAACAACACCAAACCAAAACCCCAAACTATCAGATGTTTGAAGTGAAGTGTTTGTTTGGGTTTTTTTTCTAGCCAATTTTTTTTCTAGCCACTTCTCATTCAGTTTTTAAAAAGATGGTTTAAAAAAATATGGATGTTAGAGGTCCTTACAATCCATATTTCTGTATCTTGTTAAGTGATTAATTAGCATTAGCCAGCTTGAAACTAGGCTCCTAGTTTAAACTAGTAGTCTAAAATTGCCTGACTGAACGAAGAGAGAAAGGCAAATCATGCTAGGGATTCAATCTACCCATCACAGGTTTGGTGATTCACTCACTGTCTGGAAGTAGTTGTGGCTGTAACTAGATTCACATGCTGGGATGTCAGAGTATTAAAGAGGTGAAGGATGAGATCTGCATCTGACAGAGGGCAGGACTGTGTGCCAGGGGTGTATCTAGCCCCAGAAAATGGGAGTACTCTACAAGCAGATGATACAGGTGTAGTCTATATTTGTCTGTTGATTTTAAGGGAGACCAGACAATTAACTTAGCTTACTTTTATGGTGAGATGAACCTTATATTTTCTGAGTATTGGGACTTTTCCAGGAAATATCTGATAAATCCAGCTTTGTGAAACTGAGTAAATAAGTGATTTCCAAATCAAAACTGAGAACACACTTTATGGCCATAGGTCACTCTTCTGGGACACTGACAGGCAGATTTAGAGAAATTATTTTCAGAAACCAAAACAGGAAAATGAGAATGCTTAATTTGTGAATAATTTTTTTTTAAAGTGAGAATGTACGAACTCAGGATAGAAGATTCTTTACATCATTTTTTCATAATGCACTCACATGTTCTTGTCACGATACAGTTTTGGCCTTAGATGTTAGAAAATCTCATAGTATGTATGCTAATAGAGTATTATAACTTATGTTTCAATATTAGAAAATGCTATTTTTAGAGCTATATTCATTTAGCTTTTTAGACCTTTTACCTTTAAACTTACTTTTTATTAATGGAATATAAAAAGGTGTAGTATTTACTACAGGTTAAATTATATGAAATTCAATAAAAATCCTCATACAGTTAATTGAACAATTAGAATTATTTAGCTATTATGTATTTGATAATATGCACATTTCACATAGACGTAATCAGCAGGAATTTTAGGTGGGACTACACCCCTTCGTTTTCAAAAACAGCTTTCTCTTTGTCATCATAGGAAACATTTTGAACGTACAGATTACACTATTTGAGAATCATTTATTGTGCCTGCAGTTATCTAGATATCTCATAAAATGAGACAAAGCTTTAAAAAACCCAGGTAGTCATGGCTTCCAGGAATTCCTGTCAGAGACAAAGAGAAAACTATTTCTTCTTCTGAATAATAGAGGTAATTCTTGATGCAGTTTTCTAACGTCTTGGCACAGTGTCTCAGATTATAATGTCTTGAAACTGCATAGTAACTCTCTGAAATGCACATGAAGACATTTCTGAGCCAGGAGAAAACTATGAAAATAAAACCATAATTTTCTATTACTTCCTAGTGTAGGTGATGGAAGAAATACCAAATGAACGTTCAGTGTTTCTGAGATACATGCCAGTTGGCTTTATGACAATAATTGCTGTTTCTACACACAAACAAACAAAAAACAGACTATAAAGGTGGCTGTCCAGTTCCATTGATTGCACAGATAAGATAACACTAAGATTAAATATTAATTTACTGGTACCATTAATGCAGTCAATGTAAATTAGTAGATTCTCAACTAACGCTGTCTTTAAGTATATACGTATGTGCGGTGGCCATCCCAGAGAAGTATTATTTGTACATTGCTCTAAGTAAAATCTACCCTAGATTGCACTTGCAATAAATATGTCTGGACTGTCTTAGCAGTCCAGTGATAGACCTAAAATGGTAGCTAATTTTATATTTATATGCTATTCCATGCAAAATTTCATGAACAGCTGCACTCCTGATAAAGAAATTTTGTCAATAGGTGATATTTTAGATTTTGAACCCCAGGAGGAGTACACCAAAGAAAAGTTTATGGCAGG
>VZTM01032118.1:807-38027 GCA_013400555.1 Jacana jacana
ACGGGGTTTATGCCATCTTCTCTGCCTGCCTAAGACACGTGACAAGGAGCAGATGATATTCTCTCAGGTTAGTTTATTTTAACTCACCTGAAATAACTGAACAAGTTGTTTTAGTTTGTGCGCAGGAACTTAGCTATAGCAAAATATGAGGAGAAGCAAAAAACTGTCTTCAAATCTTCCACAGTCAACTCTGTATCTGAATATTGATTAATTATTTACTGTTACAACTACATGGTATTGTGCTTTCTTTCTTTATTCATCTTTAATAAGTGAATTATCAGTAGAAACCATGGATCCATGGATACGACCTCTCTGGGTCAGTCCCACCAAAGCCTCTTTATTGNGAAAAGACAGTACTACAAGACGTGAGCAACTGAATGAGTGAGTGAAAAGACTTCTAGAAATGAAGGGTCAGAGTGTATCATCAGGTGAGTAGATAAGCCACTAGGCACAGCTACTTTTTTAATAAGGCATAGAACTCTTAGAGGAAGACGCCTGAGGAAACGTGATGCAACAGGAGCTGCTAGTGAAAACAAAATGCTGGGTCCATTAACAAGCTAAAAATACTGTGGGAGCAGAAGGAAAACACAGAAAAGGAAAATGAGGATTAAGAGATCCAGAGGCCAGAGCAAAGAAAAGGTCATTACAAGCACAGTCTCCCCCTCACCAATTTCTCTTCACACGAACACCTAAAACCAACAAATGCATATAATTTTCAGTTGCAAAAAATTAGGCCTAAAATTAATCATCTACCTTGCACCCTGTGAGGGTTTATTTTTTTATATTGGTTATATCAGGAAGCTAGAGCAAGAAGTTTAGATAGAGACCTCAGTGAGAAAAAATAAAGGCTATCTCTTTACCTGGAAAACTTTACTGTACAAAATGCATCTGAGCTTTCATGCATGTTAATGTTCAGGCAAGGCTTCTGAGAATTTATTTCTTAGACTTCAGTAACTAAAACACACCTTAGTCCTGGACCATAAGTCTCAAAACTTATTCTATAGATGGGACAAAATTTAGAAGAGGGGATGGATTCTAGTGTAACCCTTTTTCTTAAAATTCTTCAGATTTTATTTAAACTCAATGTTGACATTCAGGCATAACCTCCTGATTATTATGATACATTATTGCTCAATTTAAATAGAAAAAAAATAAATCATAAATTTTAATTCCTATGACATTCTTGTTACATTTCCAGTATGCTACGAGTGTCTGAATAATGATTTGCAGTTTGTAAAGGGTTAAGTGTCTGAGTCCACTTTTACTTCACTCTGTTTCTATAACCAGTCATCAGCAGGAAGGCCTAGAGTAACAGTGATCTGTGATAAGTGGAGAGAGGTCATTAATACGGCCATTTCCATGCTGTGTTCTTAAATAAGCAGCTCACTCATCACTCAATCTAACAACAGCATGCCTAGGGAGGTCTTCAGACCACAGGCGAAGATCTTCCTGGGAGATTTGAGTTCAATACCGTGATATAAAACCCAGAATGTTCACTTCTAAGGGTATCTCTGGTCAGAAGTGAATCAATTCTATGTCATTAGCAGTTAAACATATCTGAAAAAAAGAACACAAGGCACTGTAGAAATTATAATGATAATTAAACCTGTTCCATGCAGCCAGTTTCTGGAAGCTTAATGTTATTTCTCAGTTGCCAGGGTAAAAATGTGTATTGAATTTCACTGAAGTCAAACATCCTAAAAGGAAAAATTAACCCCTGAAATCCGAATGCTTGCATGCAGACTTCCCTTCACATTCTCCACTGATTCCACCTATCTCATGACCCTTTTAATTACTGCATTTTAGCAACAGAGCCACAAGAGAACATTAAGGTTAAATATGCAGACTAAAATCAGGAAGCTTTTAGATATGTGCTCCACTTAAAATATAGGTACAATAGAAACAGGTTTTCAGTTAAATCAGTGATTAAACTCTTCCCTAAATTGCAGTAGCAACATACGCATATATGGTGATTAAAGATTGGGAAAATGGGGTTGTATGATAAGAATGCATAAATATTTTATTATTACTTTGCATTTCTGTAGCACTTTATTTCTTCAAAGCATCACACAACACTGACAAAAGAATACTCATGCAGAGTATATGACACCAATGACACGGCATTAGGCAGACATTACAACTGTGACCCTCCAGGAATGCTGCATAAGTCACTGTAATTCCATTTTACGCCTTCCTAGGCAAGAGACTTTAATGGGCATCATGCAGAAGAATCCAGGGACAAATCTGCCTTATGTTACACACAACTCCAGGAATTCAATGAGGAAAAGCTATGATGCAACAGAGCTGCGCTGCAATTACATGGCAGACTGAGCAGTTTATCAGGTGTCTGTTTTGCTAACAGCTAAAGGTCCTTGGAAGAAAATCCTGTGAGCTCCCTTTTAGCTGTCAAGATTAAAGCAATTTATCAGACAAGAGAATGGCCACTTCCTCCTATTTTGCTCTCATTACTTTGTAGAGTACCTAATAGCAATGTGTTAAAGGAGATCTGAGGATCCACAAACACACTAGAGGTGTTTTGACACACAGGGTGAGGTGAAAACAGCACCCAAGGTGGGCGAGTCTCATTTGGATCATGAGCTCACACCCAAACTTCAGCTGAAAATGTAAACAAAGCCAGGATTATAAGTGCAGAAGAAACTAATACAGTCTTCTGATATGCTCTCTGAAGCATACAAATCCCAGAATGTTAATAATCCTTTTTTCATATGCAAAAGCCCACAATTCAATTAGCTCAAAGACTTTAGAAAGACATCTCTTCTTGAGTTAAAGGCAGACATATGTGATTTACTATAGTCCTTAGTAAGGAACCAAAGGCTATTCAATCTTCTTGACAAAAACATTTTCACGTCTTACTTCCTATTTGAATTTTTCCCACTCTAGTTACCATTTCATGTACTATTTTTCTACAAATGTAGAAAGCTTTAGCTATTAGGAAGAAATTTTTCACTGTTAGAGTACTGAGACACTGGCACAGGTTGCCCAGAGAAGCTGCAAGTGCCCCATCCCTGGAGGCATTCAAGACCAGGTTGGATGAGATATTTGAGCAACCTGGTCTAGTGGAAGGTGTCTCTGCCCATGGCAGGGGAACTGGAGCAATGCAGTGCAACCATGTACAGCCTCTGATTTGCAGCTGGTTTAACCCTTCTCAAATTTTCAGTGGTGACTGGTGAGAGTTCTGTGAAACTTCACACACTGTTTCTGTTAGGGTTAGTAAAGCTTTTATGCAGATAACCAATTTGCGACTTGTCACTTCTACATATAATAATGTTTTAGTTGCCTGTGCTGTGACACCAGGTGTGCCCGACTTCTTTCAGGATTGACTGTAGACCTCAGTTCTGGTAAAAGGAGTTTCTTAGTCTTGCTTATTATACTTCAGAAAAGCCAAGTGAGCTCATTGGCCCTTTCTTTCATTCATGATGAAGGCAGAGAAAGTGGGATCTCATAATGGAAAAGACTAGTAATCAATTCTTCACCCTAATCTCAGAAGTCAAGTTGCTGGAAAAGCAGTATCATATCAAGAAGTATGTTTGAGCCAAGTTTAAAAATACCTCTTTTTTAAAAGAACATTCTGAGCAACTTTTCCATGTTCACCAGGAGGATGGAAGGCAGAAAGAAGTCACTAAGAGCAATCATAAGTAGTTCACAACAGCGCAGTGCTCCTGCCACCCTCAAAGCAAAAATGATAGGTCATTAAACTCTCAAAGCAGAAAGATCCTGTTCTGGTGACAGCTGCTCTATTGTGTAATGCACTAAGGAAGACACCATTAAGTGTAATTAAACAAAAAGCCTAAAACATAAGGACAGAGACCTTTTCTCTTCTCAAGATGAAAACCCTCTGTGTACATACAAAATTATCACCCGTCACAACCATCATCTCTTTTTCCCCTCAGGAAAACAGACAGATGTCCAACTGGCAGGGAGTACGAAGAGTGTTACAGTCTCAATTTACTTCACACTATCTTCTTCTAATCCCATTCATGCACTTTTCCATTATTTTCTGCTTTGCATACATTCCCATTCCTCAGGCTGCTGCTTCTCCTCCTCACACTTCCTATGAGTTTTTTTCTCCCCCTCCTCAAAAATTATTCCTCCACATCTGTCTGTCTGTTCTTTCTGATTAGTCTGGAGAAAAGGAGGCTGAGGGGAGACCTAGATAGAACTACCCGAAAGGAGGATGTAACAAGGTGGTGTTCAGTCTCTTCTCCCAGGTAACAAGTGATGGGACTAGAGGAAATGCCCTCAAGTGGCACCAGGGGAGGTTTAGATTGGATCTTAGGAAAAACATCTTCAGTGAAGGGGTTGTCACACTTTGGAACAGGATGCCCAGGGAAGTGTTGGAATCGCCATCCTTCAAGGTATTTAAAAGATGAGTAGACGTATTCTCAGGGACATAGTTTAGTGCTGTGTTTTGTCAGTGTTAATAGTTGGACTTGGTGATCTTAAAGGTATTTTCCAACTGAACTCCTTATCTTGTTTGGGGTTCTAGTGTTGCTGGTCTCTTTCTGGTAACTCCCCAGCTGGCAGGGCTTTCTGATTGATGAATAGGAGCAAGTTCAGGAAAGGGTCACCAAGATAGCCAAGGTCTGGGGTATGTAGTCTGTGAGAGGAGGCTGAGAGAGCAGGATTTGTTCATCCTGGAGAGAAGATGGCTTCATGGTCACCTAACAGCAATGCCCTAGTGCTTACAGGGAGGTCATCAAAGAGACAGAGTTGGGCTCTTCACTGTGGTACACGATGGGCTACCAAGAGACTAAAGGCATAAATTGACATAAAAGCTGAGATTTAAAAAGAAAGATTTGAAAAGAGCTGTATTTAAAGAGAAACTTTTGCACCACAAGGACAGTTGTGTGGTGGAACAAGGGTGCAGAAGGCTTGCGGTAACTCAGACCTCAGTAGGTTTCAAGACACAGTTGCATAAAACCCTCAGCCACCTGATCTGAGCTCATTTCAAACAGGAGGTTGGACTAGAGACTTCCCGAGACCCCTTCTAACCTTAGTTATCCAATGATCCTATGATAACCCCCTTCAGTGACTAACTCTTTAGTCAGAATAATAATACCTGACATATTTTAACTCTGGCAGTTCTTAATTGATGACCATCTTATCTATGGAATAATCATGGTAATCATAATGCAGCTAGGTGTGCACTAGCAGTATGAGGGGTCACTGACTTCTCCTGGCTAGTGAGTGGTTCCTGAAGCTCTCTCAGCATGAAGATGACAGTTTATATGGATACCTAAATTTTGAAACTTTGCCTGTGGTAAAATGAGATGATCCAAAACTCCAGATATTTCTGTCACTTCATAATAGAAAATTACTTCCAGTGAGACTAATTGAAGCACAGTGCAAAGCATCTCCAACAGATAGTTTATTGTCAAAACAAACAAAGCAAACAAAACAATCAACAAATGAGAAAAAGAGAAAAAATAAAACAATACCAAAAAAAAAACCCAAACATAAAACAGACCAACTTTTTGCGACATAGTTTTAAGATTAAAAAAAGTAGTCTGAGATTTACAGACCCTTCCATGAGAAGAAAATATTCCCTATATCCTGCATTTCTCCCAAAGACCTGTTAACTCAAGATATTGCAAATGAAGGTTCAGATTTTTCTTCTGCCAGAGGGGAAGTCATGTGTCCTGGTTTAAAACAGAAACAATTTTCTTTTCAGTAGTTTTACTTTACAGCTAAGCCTCTTTTAATTAATCGAACTCTCTGAAATGAACAGCTTATTTTTCAGACAGTGTCTGCTTCTAGCAGATATAAGGTCTGATGTTTATAGTTAATACCAAAGAAGGGTATGCAGAGAAACTCCTCTTTTTATTTATTGCTATAAAAACTCCATCCAACCAACTTTGTTATATGCCCTGTTGGAGGATCATAAGTGGAAGAGTGTAGAGGTGTCACAGCTGTGGGGAGGAGTGGACAGGACAGGTGACACAAAATTCACCAACAAGGTATTCCATCCCATTTGCCCCAAACTCAGTATACAAACTGAGAGATGAAAGGGTTCAGTTTCTTTCTTCAATGGCTGGCATCTGAGAAGGACTCTGGCTGTTAGTCTGCCTTTGATCCCAATACGTGCACCCTGATCCAGCTCCAGAATCCAGTTTCCATCCATTGCTGAGTCCACTACAGTACTTTCTCTGTGCTAAACAGTGATGGGATCATCATCCTGGGACCTCAATACAGTTTTGTATATATTTTATATATTTTGTGGTTTTTCTTCTTTAGTATTACTGTATTTTCATTTTATTATTATTTCATTAAAACAGTTTAGTTTCTTTTCAACTCATAAATTCTCACTTCTCTCATTTTCTCTCATCTCCTCTGAATGGATGAAGATGCTCTTGCTTCTCTGAAGGGAAACAAGGTAAAAGAGACCATCTGTCATTCTCTTTAGTGGCCAGCCCAGCCCAAACCATGGCACCATGCCTGTGGAAAACATCCTAATCAATGTATATGATGTAGTCTGAGATTGAGGGACAGCAGGTTTAATGGAAAATTTGAACTGGCTTGCAGCATAAAACATTACATGAAACTTTTCTAGTCATCAGAGTAGGGACCAAAATGGGATCTGTTTCCACCTCATAATGAGCATAATTACCAGTTTAGAGATTCAGAGCTGTATTGACACCTTGCACAAAGGAAATTATGTCACTTGGCACATTTTAACACTCCTGTCTTGCTGCATTGGAAGATTAATTAAAAAAAAAATAAAATAAAGAAAAGAAGCCCTCTCAACCTGTTGTTGTCTTCTCTCCACCTCCCTCTGCTCTGCTCTTGCTACAGACACCACTCCTCTGACTTGGTGACCAGTTGAATAAAATAGAACATTCTCCCAAAATGCAAACGCAACCTAATAATTTACTGAAATCTGGAATTAAGGTCATATAGAAAAATGATTAGCTTTCCTCAAAAATGATTAGATTTTTTTCAGGTTTCCTTTTGGTGAGGATTGACTCATATTTTTTTCCAGGGACCAAGCCAACCGGATAAACACTTTGCATGGCCCTAGCCCAAATCTTTTATTTGAAATTGTTGAATTGAAGGCTGCTCCTTGTCCACTTGTATCAGAGACCAAAACCTCTCCACAATTTTACCACAGTCTTGGTGAAAAAACAGTCCTGATATATAGTCAGCTTGTGTCCATTGCCTCTTGTAATGTCATTGTGCATCTCTGAGAAGAGTTTGCCCTTGTCTTCTCTACACTCTCTGTGAACATAGATTTGTGCTTGTTGCTTTCGACTAAGCTGCTGCGCATACTGTGGTTTGTCTTCCCTCACAAGCACACCATAGACTGCTGAGTGTACTTTTTCCTGTCCTTTTTTGTTCCATTTGTAAAGTCCAATGGTTTTTAGTTCTTGTAATTATCTTAGTTCAAATCACTATTATATGTAGGTTCAGGTTAAAACGCTTTTCACTGCCTTTCTTAATTTACAAAGCAATCACTTGCAGCTTCCTAACACAGTCCACTTCTATCTCTGACCTTCACAGAGAGCAGCTCTGAACTCAGGTCTTTATTTCAGAGCGGTCCTCTTCAATTCTGACTTGCAATACTTTGAAATCAAAGGAGGGGAAGAAAACTCTCCAGTCTGTATCAGTCATTCTGTTACAAATTCCTCACAGCTTAAAAATACCTTGCTTAGAAACAGAAGCATGTCATTTACTTTGCATGGCATCTTATAAAACCTCTTGGATTTTTTGATCATTGAAGTCCTAATACTTCCCTGGTCGTCTCTGCATGTATCCAAAGACAGCGTTCTTTTCTTTTCGGATAAAGGTTATCAGACTTGTGGCAGTATCAGTTTGAATAGTCAGCCTGCATAATAGAAACAATTACTTAAAGCCTAACTTGCATCTTAGTGGCTATGTAAATAAAAATCTTTTAGGCAAATAATTTTGTTATATGCGGGAAAAATATTATCTTCATGTGTGTGAGGTCAATAGATTCCCACTGTGCTACTATCTTGCAAGCTAAATTTAATGAAGACCCAAAATTCCCCCTAGTTAGAATTATGGGTGGACTGCATTTCACTTATCTTCATTCTTCAGTTCTAGCATCTGGTCTCTTTCCTCATAAGGGAGATGCTCTAGTCTCTTAATCATCTTTGTTACCCTACGCTGGACTCTCTCCAGTAGTTGCCTGTCCCTCTTGAACTGGGGAGCCCAGAACTGGATGCAGTATTCCAGTTGTGGCCTCACCAGTGCAGAGTAGAGGGGGAGAATATAAACTCCCTCGACCTACTAGCCACACTCTTCCCTATGCAGCCCAGGATTCCATTGGCCCTCTTGGCGACAAGGGCACATTGCTATCACCCAGGCATTTTCCATACATAGCTGCAGAACTTGTCACAGATGTAGATAGATTGTTAGATTGATAATAATTTTGCATTTGAACTTGTGGCCACCAGCATGCAGTTACTGTTCCCTGATATGAAAAATCTTCCCTTGACAGGGAAGCCTTAACTGAAAAGCAAGTAAACAGACCTTTTTTATATTTTTTGGAAAGCATAGATAGAAGTACAGAAATGATAGTTATTTCCAAGGAAAAATGGTCATGCAGAGGAACTCAATCAACTTGCCTATATTTATATTGTAAAAAATTAAGAACAGGTCTGCAAGTAAGGAAGAAAATTCTGAATGTGCCTGGCTCTTCCTCTTTCGGAAACCATTGGAAACCAGCCTACAACTGCGTCTGAAATAATATCCAAACAAAATGGATGCAAAGAGGGATGCAAGTGTGAGGGCAAGACTTGAGAAGAATCATCACAGAAGAGCTGAAAATCAGGCACATATGATGGAAATTTTAAATTGAGAGAAAATTGTTCCCCAAAGAGATTGAATATTTAGAATAAGTAAAAGGGATCAATAACATGAATTGCTTAGAGAACAACACCTGAAGAGTAACAACACTTTCATCAGTAGGATCACTAATATTAAAGCAGATTGACCTAAGCTTAACAATAGGCAGCAGCACAGCATATTGCTATGACAAACGTTGCTTAAAACCTTCATGGGGAGGTGGTAGTTTTTCTGTTATTATCTGTGAACTAAAAACCAGAAGTTGTTCTTCAGGTTTAATGTGCTGAGAGTTGTCTGCTTGAACTCACTTGAGACTTCCTGGGACACTTTCAGCAACTCACCTGAACTGTCTGTATCTATTTTTAAAATGTAGGTGCTACACCCATTTCTCACACAGGACCACAGGGACTAAGCCCAGATATCCTTTCCTGGGGATGGTATGTCTATTTGATAAAATTATTGCAAATTGCTCAACTGAAAACTGAAGCAGATAATAGTATCATATTTGCAAATAATCAGGTTTCTTTTCCAAAGCAGAGGTAGACTTGAGTTAATTTTTTTTCCTTATACTGCTGTATTTATACAGCTTGTACCTTTTTTCTCTTTATTTCCCCATAGGGCATGCATATAAAACACTTATATTAAACTAAAAAAAAAATATTGTGGTTGCTTTGTTAACATCAAATTCACTTCCACAGAATCCACTTAATTAAAACTCTGCCCAGAAGACTGCTTCACAATTCATGGATATCTCAACCATGGTAAAAAAAGTAGTGAAACAGCAATATTTTTAAGTATATTGCAAATATGTGGGTACTGGCAGTAATTCAAGCTTTCTTGCTAATAATACAGTTCCAAAACTACTGCCTCTGTGGGAGCCATTACTATTCAAACAATATTGTGCAGCGTTATTCATTTTGAACAACATTCATTTTGAATTGCGATTGTACCAGGAATTATTTCAAATTCAATTTTGTTCATGCTACAACCTGGCACTTCAGTTAGGTATGGACATAAAAGTGTCTGTACGTGTGTACAAGAAATGGGAAGATTTTCAAAGCAGTCGTGTATTAGCTGGTCCAGCTCTAATAGTAAGAAACTCAGCTCTCACATCAACATAGGCTGAGCCAGACAGCATAGAGTGCTCTCAGAGAAATCATTAAAAGGCCTTTCTGTCCAGACAACATCTCTGCATTGACCAGGTCTCCATGAAATTTTAGCAAGAGAGTTGTTCCAATATAAGACCCTGGATTAGTGACAATAACATCTCCTATTTTCCATAATGAAAGAAAGGAAGGACTGAACACTACCAGTCTACATGTCTTTAAATGCAAACATTTCAAGAAAACCATATAAAAATATACATTAATGTTTTTGTCTCTTTGCTAGTTTTTGCAAACATGAAAAGCATGACTTGCCATTGAAGATGCTGTGAACCCCAATCCTCCTGCATTTAGTATGACTTCTCCAGGTCATTACTAGCACACACAGACAACTGTAGTGTGGCAGCTATAGTTGGTCTTCAAGGCCCCAAAGCCTTACGGGTAAGGACAAAAGAGGTGAGCCAAGGGTGAAGAAAAGTAGTGGATATTAAGATTAATTCTGTGTTAACTGAGATCTGCACCTCTCCTGTGAAAAGAAGCATTTCTATAAAGTCAGGCTGGGGTTGTTCAGCCTGAAGAAGAGAAAGCTCTGGGGAGACCTAATAGAAGCCTTCGAGTATCTGAAGGGAGCCAGGATAGCTGAAGAGGGACTCTTTGTCAAGAAGTGTAGGAATAGGACAATGGAGTAATGGCTTTAAATTGAAAGAGGAGAGATTTAGAATCATCGAATCATTTTGGTTGGAAGAGACCCTTGGGATCATTGAGTCTAACCATCAGCCCTACTCTACAAAGATCTCCACTACACCAGAGCCCTCAACACCAACACCACCTCTAATCAACTCTTAAACACATTCAGGGATGGTGACACCACCACCTCCCTGGGCAGCCCATTCTAGTGATTGACCACTCCTTCTGTGAAAATTTTTTTTCCTAATGTCCATCCCAAATCTACCCTGCTGCAGCTTGCAGCCATTCCCCTTCATTCTATCACTAATTTCCTGTGAGAGGAGACCAGCAACAACCTCTCTACAATATCCTTTCAAGTAGTTGCAGAGAGCAATGAGGTCTCCTCTCAGCCTCCTCTTCCTCAAACTAAACAGTCCCAGCTCCCTCAATTGTTCCTTATGCCCCAGGCCCTTCACCAGCTTCGTTGCCCTCCTCTGCACTCTCTCCAGCACCTCGAGATCTCTCTTCTGTTGAGCTGCCCAGAACTGGACACAATACTTAAGGTGTGGGCTCACCAGTGCTGAGTGCAGGGGGACAATCACCTCCCTGCTTCTGCTGGTCACACCTTTTCTTATGCAAGCCAGGATGCCATTGGCCTTCTTGACCACCTGGGCACACTGCTGGCTCATATTCAGCCACTTGTCAACCAGCACCCCCAGGTCCTTTTCCACCAGGCAGCTCTCCAGCTATGCTTCCCCAAGCCTGTAGCGATGCATGGTGTTGTTGTGGCCAAAGTGCAGGACCTGGCACTTAGGCTTGTTGAAGCTCATGCCATTAACATTGGCCCATTGATCCAATCTATCCAAGTCCCTCTGCAGAGCTTCCCTGCCCTCATGCAGACCAAGACTCCCACCTAATTTAGTGTTGTCTACAAACTTACTTTTGGTAATCTATATCCTTGTCTAGATCATCAATAAAGTTATTAAAAAGAGATGGCCACAGTACTGAGCCCTGAGGAACACCACCTGTGACTGGCTGCCAGCTGGATTTAACTCCATTGAGCACCATTTAGATTAGGTAGTAGAAAGAAATTCTTTCCTGGGGACGTGGTGGCACTGGCCCAGGTTGTCCAGGGAAGTTGTGGATGCCCCATCCCTAGAGGTGTTAAAGGCCAGACTGGATGGGGTTTTGAGCAACCTGCTCTAGTGGGAGGTGTCCCTGTCCATGACAGGGAGGTTGGAACTCAATGATCTTTAAGGTCCCTTCCAACTCTAACCATCTTATGATTCTATGATTCATCTGTATTGATGCCAGACATGAGGTAATATGCCATCCAAGATGGTATAAGGCATCAGAAAGTACCCAACCAGAGGTTTGGATTGCACAAAGCTTCTATAAAAAAAAAAAAAAAAAAAAAAAAGAATCTTTTTTTAAGCAAAATACCCTCAGTTCTCTGTGTGAGTTTAATATTCTGTAATAAACTTGCTTGAACAGTGTTCAGAAATAAAGTAGTCGATAAAATAGACTTTCACCTTGGTTAAACAGCACATGTTCCTGGTTTGTGAGCAAAGGAAAGAGATGTGGATAAATATTGCCTCATGCACAGTGACTGTCATCTTGACACCTTAGTAACAGTATCAGGCATTGCTTCTCCAAGTGTTAAAAAAAATGAAATGGGGTTTTAATGTTGTTTTTCATTGCATTCTGAGTGTTTTAGGAAGGACTGCTACTATATTGCTACAAATTCCCATTGGAGAAAATCACTTTATGTATTTTCCCCAAAGAAAATGCCTGACCTTTCACTTAGTGAATTTTATGACTGTAAGAATAAAACACAACTTTAACCAGTCAGGATGAACATTGCCTCATGCTACCACTCGGTATATCCTCAGGCAATGCAGTGTGAAATCAGTACATATGAACTCAAGTGGTTTTGCATTTGTATTGCCCAGGGACTAATTTAGACTTTCTTCTGTGTTTTCTTTTTGACTAACAGTCCACAGCAAGCTGCAGGAAGCGATTGAAAGCAACAGCGGGATGATCATCTTCAGGTGAATTTTAATGGCTCACACTGAAATTTTGCTGTCAATGTATTTTTACCGGCAGACATTCACGTATAGTTTTTTTTGCAGAGATACAAAAGCAATGCTCACTAATAAGCAGCCCACCAGATGTCCTGCATGGTTAGGTCTGTAGTGCACATATATCCACAGCCCAGTTTACCATTAGCCCATGTGCCAGACCCAGCTGACTTTTGAAACATTTCCTTTGGGGAAGTAACAACACAAAGTGGGAGACCAGAGAGCCAGGATGTAACCCAGAGCCCCTGAGAGGCCATTGCATAGGATCATGCAATGGTTAGAGTTGGAAGAGACCTTAAAGGACCATCTTGTTCCAATGTCCCTGCCATGGACAAACACACTTCCCACTAGACCAGGTTGCTCAAAGCCCCATCCAGCCTGGTCTTGAGCACTTCCAGGGGTGGGGCATTCACAACTTCTCTGGGCAGCAATACTTTTGGCCTGTCCCCTTCATTGGAGACACACTTAGGACACAAAGGGCAGAGCAACCTGGACTAGTGGGAGGTGTCCCTGTCAATAGCAGGGGGTTGAAATTGTAATCTTCAAAGTCTCTTCCAACCCAAACAATCCTATGATTCTGTGACTTGAATGGAAGTTTAAGAGATCACCATTAATAAAAATGGTTAAGAAGTGGCATGTATTTTTTCTGCTGTGTGACAATGAAGTCAAGCATTCCCAATTGAAATCCAGTCTCCAGCAAGGAGTTTGGTATAAATGTCAGACTCTGCTTGATTGCTTTTCTTGTGGCTACCAGAAACCATGCAACTAGTCTGTGAGGGACCATTCTCCAGGAGCCTGCATCACTTCAGTACATATTTCTTTACCTTCAATATGCATTTCTTTATCTTAACACATCCTAGCAACTAATGGCCTATGGACCAAAAATCAATGCCCCTAGGGTCCTCCACCAGGTGTGTTTTCATTTGCTCTTTTTTTAATTTCTTCTTACCTGATAGTTTCCACCACATATAACCAGGGCATGTAAAATGCCTTTAATGGAAGGGAAACATGACAAATTTCCTGTGCTTAACTTGTAGAAGATTCTAATGCATGCTTTCACTATTAGTCATTTGTATGGAGAGCTGCAAATCTGTTGTACAGGCTCTCCCAAGGCAGTAAGGTAACGTATTCTATGGTAATTGTATGGTAATGGCAGCATCAGTCTGTGCTTTTTTGAAAAGGACTGTCAGCACCACTTTAAATTTGTCACTGCATTGTCAAAAGTGGACCAATACTCCAAATGAATGTTTTCATGACCATCTTTGCTCATCTTTTTATTTATTCTTCTTTTCCCTGGCTCTTAGGAAGAGTGTCTCCTCTTGCCCTTGCATTTCAACTGTGGAAACCCTCACAAAGTTCCCTGGAAATGTATAGGTGTCCAGGTCTGCACAAAGCCAGGTGGAATACCATTCACACTCAATATCAGGCTTCTGCTTTTCTTCATTAGTATGGGTTTTGTCATTTACTTCTAAGAGAGAAAGGCAGTGACATTAAAAATAATATCCCCTTCCAAAGTTAACAAATTGGGGCTGTATCTATTATTCTTCTATTGGTTTACCATTGTTTTAGCTTTTCTTTTTTGTAAAATCTAATTTTGGAACACAAAAAACTTGACAGCACCGTATTGATGACATGTAAAGGTCAATATTTCTGGAAGTAAAAAGGTTGAGAGAGCTGAGGTGTTCAGCCTGAAGAAGAGAAGACTCCAGGGAGATCTTATAGCAGCCTTCCATTATCTGAAGGGAGCCTACAGAAGAGATGGGGAGGGACTCTGTCTGGGAATGAAGTGCCAGGACGAGGTGTAACAGCTTTAAATTGAAATAGGGGAGATGTAGGTTAGATACTAGAAAGAAATTCTTTCCCGTGAGGGTGGTGAAGGGTAGGCCAGAGAAGCTGTGGCTGCCCCATCACTGGAGGTGTTCAAGCCCAGGCTGTATGGGTTTTTGAACAACCTGGTCTAGTGGGTGTCCCTGCCCATGGCA
This sequence comes from Jacana jacana, assembly GCA_013400555.1. NCBI lineage: Eukaryota > Metazoa > Chordata > Aves > Charadriiformes > Jacanidae > Jacana > Jacana jacana. The sequence continues at coordinate 15,466 of VZTM01032118.1, forward strand.
GGGAGGTTGGAACTCAATGATCTTTAAGGTCCCTTCCAACCCAAACCATTCTATGATTCTATGAAGTAATTATATTCCAAATAAACAGTACTTAAGTAAAAAAAGCCCTAACTTTCCTTTAAGTTAGATGTCTTACCTACATATTTAGCACTGAATCACCGAACCCAGTTTGTTGCAATATATTTGGCAATAAATTGTAGATTCATTCTCTAGATATCTGACAAACCTTCTTCTCTCTCTGATTCTCACAGCTCTCAATAGTTCATATTCAACTCTTTAGACCCAGTACTCCATGACTGAGCCCTCAGAGGGGTAAAAGTCATCTCCTCAGATAACAAATGCTCAGTTTTAAATTTGAATTGCTCAAAGTCCCATTGTTTGAAAGAGCTTTATGAACCAGGATGAAGTTTGTAATTCTTTGCTCGGTCAGGGCTGTGTGTCTGATCCCTGACTAATCCTGGTCATTTACAGCTAACAATTTAGGAATATGGAATAATAATTATAGAAATATGGAGGTCACCACTGATAGTGATGCCAAGGATGGTCAAAACTGAAATTTGTACATTCAATAACTATTCTACATCTGCTATGATTTTAAACATGCCATGTTTAACTTTCATCATATTGATTCTTAACTAGTCCCCAAACCACTTCTCATCAGTAGGCAGTTAAAGTAAACTTCAGACCTCAAACTTGATCCATTCAAAATAACATTGCAATAATCTCATTTTGGGGATATAAATCACAAATGATTTCACAGTTTTTGTTCAAACTTTAAAAAGAAAATTCACCTTCAGGCACCGCTTAATCACAGGAAAAAGTCACTCAAAGGAAAGGTAGAGAATTTTTTGAAACATATCTGTTTGAATATAATAGAAGCAGCACTAGTGCTGAATGATATGCATTGTTAAAGAATTTCATTAAGTCAAGGTCTCAAGTATAATATTTTGTAAGGAGGCTGAATTTGTGGCAAAATCAATAGTCCTCCTTTGTGTAATACATTCAACTTTTTACAAAGAAACAGCCATAGAATAGAATTACTAGAAAGTTCCTTTAAATCTCAACCCAGGAAGAGAAGCTATTCTAATCTTGATGCTTAAAAATATTTTGTGTTAGGAATCATTCCCTGAAGGCATGGCATAGAACATTAAGAATGGTAGAGTTAAATTGAAGGTGAAAAAATGCACTATTTTCCCAGTTATTAAAATAGAGATACAGTAATTTTGTACCTTGCCTGACCGCCAGTTATACCAAATATCAAGCTTTCCAATTTCCTTACACTAAAGGAGGAATCAGTGCTAAATAATGGTATCCAGGGAAACAAAACAACCTAGACATGACATTAATTCCCAGTGTCTCTGGAGGCAATGTCCAAGCTCCCAGCGCAGTGGCCAGAGCCTTTAAGCTGACGTCTCTGAAAGAAAATCTTGCATAATTGTACACCAGTCCACAAAGTTTTCATTCAGAAAAAAAATAAAACATTGAGTGCACTAAAACACCCAATCTATGAGAACCAGTTGTTTAATAATACATGAAATTGATCCTTTTAAGGATAGTTTAATTTCCCCTAATTTTAGCTGTCTAAAATTAAACTAAACAAAGGATTTCTCTGTCGCCAGAGGAGAAAGGTTTGTGCCTCAGTCGGCAATTGAACCTATCGCAAGTTTGTTGTCATCAAAACTCTTCCAGAGTGGAATTCACTGTCAACAAAGTGGGATTTTGATTATATGTCCAATTGTGATGGTACAAAGGATTTTTCAAAACTACTCTGGAGACAGATTCAACGATTGAACAGAATTTTTTCTAAACAAACATGAGCTTTATAAAAACATTTCATGGAAAATTCAAAAAAGATATCTTTAAAAAAATAAAAAATAAATTGGAAGGAGAATTAAATGGTCACAAGCTTTTCATCATTTGCATTCAGTTCAATTCAAACCCTGGGTGAATGCAACCAGGATGTCTCTCCAGTTAAGTCAGAAATGCTAAATTAAGACCCAACCATCCCCAATAATTTATAATGTACTATAAGAGCTATCCAGTCCCAAAGGATCTGCAGAGCATCCTCACCATCCTGCTTCCCTCTGCATTTCCGTGTACAAGAGACCACAAGAAAACTCAGATCTGTCAAGATGAGCACAATTGTACTGGCTGTGTTGCAGCGCTATCAGACTTGAAAGGCGAGGTGTGGATAGTTATGAGGAACATCTCCAATGGACAGGCAATGAGATAAGTCACTTATCATGGGCTTCATCCCTTACTCTGGCACTGATATACTAGTTCACTCTTCTTTCTGTGACTTGTTTCCCCCTTATAAAATAAGTACAGCTGTATCACCACAGATGTGCAATGCCTCACAGGGATATTTCTTGTGAGCTGCAGTTAAGCAACATCAGTAAAATCTATTCTGATAATATCAAGGAAGTTGATATATGAAATAAAAACACCTCTGTGAAGCACCAGGCAGCCAAAAAAATCGAACAGTTTCTTCACGTATTAAAAACAGGTCTTAAAATCCAAAACGTTTGTTGTCCAAAGGCTAATTCATGCTTCACAGTACATCTCCTGTCATTTTCACTTTGTCCTGTGTAAAATAAAAAGATTTTGAATGTAGGAGAAATGTATTATACACACATCACTCTAAAGTAATCTGAAACCAGACATCAGGGTTCATCTAATTTGTTAAGAAAACTATTTGTTACCTATTGGTGTGAAAACCGTGTTTACTTCTTATGTTGCCTGAGGCAAAACACCAAGATTCAAAGTTAATTTTCTTTCATAAATAAAACATTGCAAAAATCTTCACTGCACTGCAACTTTGAGTGTAGGCTCGAGTTTTGGTCTATGGATGCCATCTACTGGGTAGGACTTAATTCTGGACACCTGTACGGTTTCAATCTCTGCCAAAAGCGCTGCAATCCAGCTAAGTGACTATCTGTATGTTTCAGAATGCTGAATACGCTGTGTCTAATGTACCTTTGGGTTTTTTCCCACTTTCTGGGATACAGCATAGAAAGCTATTTTTCTCTGTCTTCAATAAGTATTGCCGCTATTAAATGTGTGGTACTTAAGGAAACACAACGTCTCTCTCTCAGCAATGCACTAATGCTGGCAAAGAATCCTGAATATTAATTGTACAGCAAAAAGAAACAAACACGTGTGTGCTTTGGAAGATTAATACATAAGGCCATTATGTTAAAGAGCAGCTCAGTAAATTGTATTTATAAATGTAGTCTGTGGTATTTATAAGGCATGAAACTGAGCCCTGATTTGAATTCCACATTAAGGTGCATTCTGTGTTCACATAGGCTGGAAGTCAGCAGAGCTCTTGAAAATTTGGGTATCTTTAAGAAGCCAATAATTCAATTTATTTGAACCACACAACTCACCAGGTAAAAGCAAAATGCATAGCTCTGTGCTCTGAGTGATTGGAACTTTATACAATAAGGCAGAATAAATTTGTCTTTAATGCCAAACTATGCAGCAATAGTCACTGAACAGGTTATTCTAGATTACCCCCCCAAAATAGTCTTTTATGGCTTTTAAAAGGGAAAATATATCTCTCATGATAACGGGGAAAGCTGGTTGCAGCCAGGGTATGGAAGGGACTTTTACCATGTCCGCTTTTCTGGAGTGGGCCAATCTACTGCATCACAACAGCTCCTAACGTGAGCAGAGCCCTTGGACCCCAAGAACATGCCTATGTCCTAAACTTTTGAGTGTCAATCTTCAGATGCCAAGCGTAACAAAGACTCAAATGTGTGAAATAATAAGTACATTCAGCCCTTCAGTGAGAGAATGGGATCTTAAAGCTATCCATAATGTATTCAATCACTGAATCCAACCAAGGTCCTAGCTTCAGAAAGCCTTTGGAGATGAAAGACAATGCAGAATGACATTTCTGGTTGAGTGTAACCAAGAAATTCTCTAAAGGGAGACTAACATATTTTTGTCAGTATTGAGCAAAGCTGAAGGAAAAAAAAAAAAAAACACAAGAAATTGTACCTCAAAAGGAAGAGAAATCCTGAGGCCACACAACACCAAGGAAAATCTAAGATTGACAAAAACACTCAGGCTGGCTTTATAAAGAGTAAATCTTTGAAAAGCCCAACTGTACTTTATCAAGGATATAACAGAGAGCCGACAAGGATAACATGCTGGAGGTAATCTAATTTTATTAGAGAGAGTCATTTGATGAAGAGCTACACAGTAGGATGGTAAGTACAGAAAATCCCGTACATTGCCCTTGAATGTTTGGAGGTTAGAAGGCCTATTTTAACACAGGGTTATGGTCCAAGGAAGAAGGAAATGGCAAGTCATACACCATTGTTGACTTAAACCTGCTTCCAGATAAATCTCCAGAAAAATGCAATGAGTGCAAAACATAAATTCATTAAAGGAAATGTACTCTATGCAGTACAGAAGTCCACAAAGACATGCAAAGACATTCTCAGTTTCAGCATGTTCAATAGTGGTCCTAAAAGATCTGTACTTTTTTAGGGGGTGTATGTGCTCTGGTTTGAACATGAAATAGTCATGAGAATACATAATGCAATAAATGGAACTTGTATGTGTTTGGACATTGGTACCATCGATGTGTGTGGAAAGAAAATTTATCCAAATGATTGAAAAAAGGGTTTCTCAAATTGATGAATGGCTATACTGCAGTGTGAAAAAATTAAAAACGTAACAGCAAAGGTGTCTTCCTTGCTCCACATGAGGAAAATACTCTAACACTTTTCCATTTGGAGTCCATCAGAAAATGTGAGAAAGAGGAAGAAAATAATCCTGATTTCCTCAGTAGTGGTTCAATGGCAAACAGTAGCTCAAAGTGAAAAACCACTTCTTCCATACTTCTGCAGGAAAATTTCCTTCTGGGCCTAATTGGACCATTTCTGACAAAAATGCTTTTCCTCAAAATGGGCTGTTGCTCATCTAATACGTGGCAATTTTAGTCATGCTTTCTGTAGTTCAATTTACTCAATTCCAAAGTGTAAAAAAATGAAACTTTGGGATTTTTATGCTCACAAAACAAGATCATTTTCAAACAGTCAATTCTGAACAAAAAACAGTCCGATAAGCTGGTCAACTCCATAACCACAAAAATCCACAAATAACTCTTTGTTTCAATATAAACATTTGCACTGTCCCACACAAATCCAGTTGTCTTTATCAAATATGTCCTTTCTAATCATTATCAACACATTTAAAATAACAAATGGTGTGCTTTCTACTCCTACCTGATGTCTTCTTCACAGTACCAGAGGCTTTGGCAAATGCATCACTTTGAAATACCAGCTTACAGCTTTTTCTCTTTATTTCAAGAATATTGAGAACTTAAACATCTGTTTTTCTCTCTGAATGACACGGACAAAGTCAGGCAGGTAGATCTATATTCTTTCACACTAATGCTACAGGCAGCTAGATATGGTGGGCTTGCTCCACATTTTTCTGCAGTATTTCTAGTTAGAAGCAAGTGTCTTCCAAATCTTATTCTCTGAGCAGTGTATCAGAAAAAGATGAGGAAGACAGGCATGATTTTAATTTTGTTTTAATGCATCTATTCCTTTACCTTAAAAAATTGGCATGTTAGATGGCAGATAGGAATAGCTGATTTAGAGAAGCTTGTAAACACTCTGTAGTACAGTCACTGCAAAGCTTTTGTGTTTGCCAAATATTTCATTAAACATTTTTAACAGGCCTATTTTGCTTGCACTGCATAAATAAAGTGGTATTTGATGTGCTGCTTTAAGTAATGGGGCATATATATTCTTTAACTAGATAGAGTTCCCTTGGGGAAATACCAGGTAGCTTCATAGTAATCACATTTCCCTTAGAGTACTTGGTAATTACTAATTATTCTTAATGAGATCAAAAGTAATTGCTATGTAACCTTCAACCATGGCTTAGACATTGAGAAATAACGTATGTCATCATAATTTACTCTTTAATTGCAACTATCTTGCTATTGCATGCATTTTACCATGTAGCTGGATGTTCAGTAGTTACCAAGCAAATAAAAAGTCATTTGGTCATATTTATAGCCCACATCACTTCTTCCTATATAAGCAGTTGCAGAAGAAGCAAAGTCAATTGCCAAATTCTCTGTAGCAGAGCATTTGTTTTCGTGATCCAGCTGCATCTCCTTGTAGGGCCAAAATTTGCAGCCTATAATGAGCAGGGCATGAGGCCACTGCTTCTACTTAAGGTCCTACAAAAGGCATTACAGATCTGACCCACATCTCCCTGGTACAATGGGAAACTGCTGGTATTGCTACTGGGAACTGTATGAGGACCTACATTTTCATGTTTCAACCATTCAGTTTGTTTTGCAAAGGGATTCATGGTATTGTAGTTTCATATTTTATTTCTTTTGCCCCAGATATTCATGTACAATATCTTGACAATACAGTCTTCTGCATGCTGTTTATTCTACAAAAAGCTTTGAAAAATTGTTCCCCTTGATTGTTGCAATATCCTTTCTTTTGGCTTTGATGCTTTATCTGGACCTTTATTAATTCCTCCTTCTTAGCTATCTCTAATGTCCTCCATTCCTCACATTCTTTTACATCAAATGTAATTTTTTTTTGTTCCACTCTTTCCATAATTTCTACTTAACACACCTACTGAATCTGCTGTGTATCAGAAGCTCAGCTCTCTTACCTTTGGTGTCAAAAGTTCTTGGTCACACATCTTCCTTTTATCTTTCATCCTTTTTCCCCGTGTCACAAGTAACAAGTAGAAATGAATCTCTCCATCAAAATCCAAAAAGCATCATGGTGGTTACATTCAAAGCAAAGCAGTAGTTCATACAGTGACACTAGGAATGGACAAAACTGCTGCTATGATTTGCACAATCTGTTTATATATATTTTGTTTTTAACCAGTGAAAGTGAGATACATTTTTACCTCAGCTACTTGTCATTGCTTATGTTTTAGACTGAAATCTATCTGGAGAAAGGGCTGTCATTTATGATATGCCTTTAAAAGTTAATAAAACCACAATAACCTAAAAAACTAACCCAATTGTAGGTTTTCCCTAGCTCTCCATTGGTGTGCTGGTAATTCTTACTATTATCAGACAAAACCAATATCGTGCATATTAATACAACACAAGGTGATCAACACAGATCATGTAACAAAATAATTTGAGATGTTTTCATCTTATTTTTCTCTTTTATTTCCTCTTCTGAACTCAGTTGTGTATTTATTTTCTATAATCTGCTAAATTTCAAGGAACTGCTTTGACCTATGTATATCTACATACATTTTCCCACTGCTACTGTTTTATTATTAGCTTTGTACACTTTCATGTGTCTTTATCTATCAACTCTATTACCAAAGATGCTACTGTATAAACTCACTAGACAAAACAAATATTAGACATTAGACTCACAAGGAGTCTTCAGGATAGAAGAACCCTGTGAAAGACAAAATTCTGATTCATCTTCTTCTAAACACATGCTTAAAATAGGTCAGCTGAATCATCTGGAGGTTATTAACTTTCCCAGGGAACTTCAGAGGGAATCAGGAAAATTAATTTAGGCTGGATAGCTAACTTTGAGGTAGACAAAACTGGGAGGGGAGGGAAGAGGAGGGGAGAGGAGCAGAGAGGAGGAGAGGGGAGGGGATTTTCTCTACCTCACTATGAGAAGAAAGGTATCCCTCAAAAGCCATATTAGTAAAGACAATATACTAATGACTCACACACACAAAAAAAAAGATTTCTGTCTCAATATTTCAAATCATAGAATCATGGAATGGCCTGGGTTGGAAGGAACCTTAAAGAACCCACTATACCAGGTTACTCAAAGGCCCAGCCAACCTGGCCTTCAACACTTCCAGGGACAGGGCTTTCACAGGTTCTCTGGGCAACCTGTTCCAGTGTCTCACCACCCTCACACTAAAGAATATCTTCCTAATATCTAATCTAAATCTCCCCTTTTTCAGAAGCCATTACCCCTAGTCATACTGATCTCTTCTATATGCCTTCTTTAGGTTTGGAGGACTGCTATAAGGTCTCCCTAGAGCCTTCTCTTCTCCAAGCTGAACAATCCAAACTTTCTCAGCCTGTCAAATGGAAGGAAAATGTTGTTTCGGAAAACAGGAACTGCATATTACAGTATTATACAGTCTGAACGAGTTGAAGAAGTGAGCTTTTGGGCTCCCCCCAGTCCTGTGATGTCCCACAGCAGCCTAGGGCTGTTGCATTGCTTTCCACTTGAAAAAGTAGTTTTCATCAGAAATAAGCAAAATTGCTTATTTTCAACACAAAACATCTAACAGTAGGACTAGGCAAATAATCTTTGCATGCAAATCAATTGCAGACAGATTTCATGCAGTAAGGAAATCCCAACTCATCCAAAGCCTTCACTTTTGTAATCTCCTGGAGTGTTTTGAATCAGTTTATGGCAGCTTCACACAATTTTTAATGGCATTAACTGCTGTAAAGTGAACTAAAACCGTTACAGAAATGACCAAACCAAATCAGCAGAGAGTAAGAATGTAATATTCAGAGGAGTGATGCAGACGTAAAGAGACCTGACCTACAGCTGCCCAGCTGCTTCTTGGAGAAAATTATCACTATCCATAATGTTATGTGCCTCAGTGCCTTTTCCCCTTTGCTGTTAAGGCACTGTTCCCCACTGCTGTTTGAGACCTGCAGAATGAATCAGGGGAAAAGTTTCCTTCTCCAGTCCCCTTTTCAAAGAGGAAAACTCTGTGTGCTTCAACAGTCTTCAGCAAAAGACAAAAATATCAATTTTAGGTTTGGGAAATAAAACTCTTGCACTATGAGAATCACAGAATTTCCTAGATTAGAGGGGAGCTTTCAGATCACCAAGTCCAATTGTCAACCTGACAATGACAAAAACCATCACTAAACCATATCTGTAAGCACTATGTCTACCTGGCTTTAAAATACCACCAGGGATGGTGACCCAACCGCTTCCCTGGGCAGCCTGTTCCAATACTTACCTCAAGCCCTCTAAACACCTAAAGAAGAGGAATAGCTTCCTGGGATTTTGTTTTATAAAACTTTGCTTTCTGTTTTCTTCTCTTTCCCTTAGGTTTCATTGTTGCTAAGGACTTTAGCTCCTTGGTCTTCTGACAAGAGACAAGTCTGACACCACCACTGACATTTCCATTCTAAATTAACTTGAATTACCGTTGGAGTTGTAATTTTTTTTCTCTATTGAGATGACTTACTTCTGTGTTTCAGACTCTTCTAGTGATACTCATGAGGTTCAATAAGGCCAAGTGCAGGATCTTGCACATCAGTCAGGGCAAGCTCCCAGTACCAATACAGGCTGAGGGCTGAGGAGATTGAGAGCAGCCCTGCCAAGAAGGACTTGGGGGTGCTGGCAGATGAGAAGCTCAACATGACACAGTAATGGGCACTCACAGCCCTCGTATCCTGGGCTGCATCAAAAACAGCATGGCCAGCAGGGCAAGGGAAGTTATTCAACCCCTCTAGTCCATTCTGGTGAGACCCCTGGGGTGCTGCATCCAGCTCTGGAGCCCCCAGCATTAGAAGGACATGGACCTGTTGGAGCAGGTACAGAGAAGGGCCACAAAGATGATCAGAGTGTTGGAGCACCTCTCCTATGAAAACAAGCTGAGAACAGGTTGTACAGGCTGGAGAAGAGAAGGCTCTGGGGAGACCTTATTGCAGCTTTTCAGTGCTTATAAGAAAGATGGGAGCAAACTTTTGAATCTGTAGAGATTCAGACTAGACAGAAGGAAAAAAATGTAGAGAAATGAGGCTCAGGTTGCCCAGAGAGGTGGTAAAACACTGGCCTAAGTTGCCCAGAGAGGTGGTGGACGCCTCATCCCTGGAAACATTCCAGGGCAGCAACATTCCATTGGACACGGCTCTGAGCAACCTGATCTAGTTGGAGATGTCCCTGCTCATTGCAGGGGGTGGTGGACTAGATGGCCTTTAAAGGTCCCTTCCAACACAAACTATGATATGATTTTACTCATTCTGGAAATTCTGTGTTCATTAAAGCATAAGGGACTGATGTTACCCTCCCTGAAGAAGCAGCTGTGTACAGAGTTTGAGGCCATTAATGATGTTTTTTATCATTATACATTGGGGCCCTAGTGTCAATCTGTGGACATTTATAGATATACTGCAATGTAATAAAACCTCCACAATTGTTATAATTTTCCCCTCTCTCATATTAAAGTATCTAAATCAAAACAGCTACTTCAGCCCAACAAAGCACGAAACAGAAAGCAAAGAGCATTGATTGGAAGGTAAGTCCCAGTGACAGTACATACAGACCACAGCCAATAGCTATTTTTCCATGTAGAGGGCATGACAATAGCTGGAACAGAGCAGAAAATCAAGTGGTAATTTCTCTGCTTATGGGTATTTTTTTTTTTAGTTTTTTTTTGGCTGGTGGTAGAAACCGAACAGGAACCAGCAGATTTTGGTGACTGCTTTTCCCAACATTCCCAACATTCTTTGGTTAAAGCTAGTATATTAGACTGACCAACTGGTTATTTCTCAGATTTGGCAGCAAATCCTTGATGAAGACAGTCAGGGAATTTGCTCAGGGGTAAGTCTTAGAAGGAACTGGACAAGGTTCCTCACAAAATTGCTGCTCAGCCACCAGTATTTCATTTCCACTCTCCAGTACTAGTCTTTACTGCTATCACAGCAGTAAAATGGTAAACAAGTTACTCCTACAAAAGAGATGGATAGGAATTAAAATATTTAAATCAAGCAGCTGTCCATGGGGACCTCATTAGTACCCAGTTTGCCTGTGAAAATACCACATTTCAGAAAGCAATCATGTTATTACCTCACTTGCAATACAAACACTGCTGTGCCACGACACTACACGAACCCCAGAAAACCTGTTGCAAACAGACTAGTCTAGATTTCCTGCACAGTGTGAAGGAAGTCCAAAAACTAACAAAATAGCTTAATGGTAGCTTTAGAAAAAAGAGCCCAATTCCATACATCTGTACTATTTTAAGGGGTCTTACAGAGCTGGATACAGTGACCTAAATGAACTCCTTTTTCACTTACTAACTGACCACTTCTTTTGAAAAATATTTTTCTTGGTCTCATAAATTAAAATTATATAAACTATGGACAATATTATTTTAAATTCTTTTATTTCAGGATTTTGGAAAGTTGCCTTAGAAGGATTAAACTGACATTTCAAAGGTGACTTGCCCTGGCCCAAGTCCATTCCCACTGCTACATGAGGGCTAACTGACTTACTGAGGAAGAAAATCCTGAGAGGGATAGATCTAATTCTCATTCTTTTGGCTTTCCTTCTTTCTCATTCAGAAATGAAAATTAAAGACATATTCACATACAGAACACATACAGAACTAGCTGCTGTTCACTGACCACTGAACACTTTCAAAATTCACATCCTAAATTCTCGTTTGAAATACAACTTGTCTTCAAAACTTTCCATGCTATAATATTTTCAGTCTAATGAATAATTCCATTTATGAAATGGGAGTCCAGAATCATTTACAGGTAACTTAAAGATTTAGGGAGCTGAGTATATACCATGTGAAATGAACTCTTCTACATCTCCCACACTGTTGATGTAGATACACTTATAAATTATGTGTTTCTATTTCTTTTCCCTGGATAGCTTTAAAAGGATGGGACAGAAAATATAGATCTAGTTTCATCTCTTCAGTATGCAGGTTTAGCAGCATGATACTTGCTAGCAGATCACTTCTGCTGGACTCCATCCAACCTTACTTTAGCCATCCAAAAATTATCTATCAATCATCTAATCTACTTCAAGTTAGTGATCTGTATTTAAAGGACAAAGTGCACTTCTGAAGCATGACTTCAATCACTTCTCCTTGACACCTGGCTTAGGACAAGTGGAACCATCCTCTTCAACTACTTATCTCCCACTGACAAGAGAACCAAACAGCTTGCACAGACGTAGAAATTTCTAGGCAGGTGCAGTGAATCTCAGCCTGCCTGTTCATCCACAGTAGATTTAACTTGCACAATTTCCTTAGTGATGCAATATCATGTCTGGATTTGCATCTCCAGGCTTAAGGAGTGTACAGTAAAATGCAAAAGGGGGGCTTTGAAGAAATCACTTCAAAAGAGCTTTAAAGAGTTTGAATTATTTTTCCTGCCACTAACTTCCCTTGGTTTCCCACCAAGACCCATGAAACTTGAAAAGACTGCCAATCTCTTCTGCGTGCTTAATGTATTCCTCTCCCCTCCAAAGTATCTGTATCATACACAGAGAGAAATGTGTTTTTATAAACAACTCAGCAGTCAGCAGGAGGTGAGATGATAGCTAGCTGGTGAGGCACTAGTTAAAGACAAGATATTCCAACGTTACTGGGGATGGAGTCAGATGAGACTAACTCCAGGAGGGTTTTGATTTTTATCTTAATAGCTGTCTGTCCCTGCGTGGATTTGAATAAACACCATAAGAAAAAGGAAAAAAAAAAAAAAAAGCTGCAGTGTGGGACAAGAACTATTTTTTTATTATTATTTTTAGTATATTTCTTGTGGAAAAACTCTGATCTAGAAGATACTATAGTTTATGCGGTCTGCTGGACATCAGAACAGGCTGAGATTGAATAATGAACAATTGATAACTGTCACATTTGTTTTCCAGTCTGTCATGCTGATAATATTACAAAAAAAAAAAGCTGCAGTGTGGGACAAGAACTATTTTTTTATTATTATTTTTNAAGCAAAGTTGGATTTTTCACTAAAATCAAGTTAGAAGTCTTAAAATCAAAAGCTAGCTGGCAGTTTATATGTCTTTCATATTCAGAGTATCCTCAGCCTGACAGGACAAGCCAGAAAACAAATTCTGAAAAGAACACCTTGGGGAGAGCTTCAAAGACTATATTCTTTTACAATCCATGCCATGCAATTTACATCTTTATTTAAATTATGTGTGTGTATGTATTCCGTGAAACATTTGGAACACTTCATCCTATTGGTGAAACATTTATTCTTTCATATTTATCTCATTCCCCATTAACAGCCATACAAATAGCCCACTCACTCTGCTGCCAAAAAAAGTTCACTTGACAGTTTTCTGACACCCTTGACACTCAATATCAGTACATCTTCATGTCTTCTAAAAGCAATGCAGCCCCAGATTTTATTGCTATGTAAACTTAAACCTAAAAAAACAACCCTAAAAAAATAATAAATGTGTCAGTAATTCTTATTCCATTTTTAATACAGCTCCCAACCAGCCAGATCTATGGTACCTGTACCATTACTGTTGACAAAAACCTTTGTCATTTAAAGTCATAATTAAGAATAAAAATTTAAAAAAATAGGAATAATGTGTGCACTTTTTTTTTGTTGTTTTTTAATGAACATCTGAACTGAGCATGGGGCACCCCTCATTAGTACCATGGCAGAGGAGGTTTATTGAGGTATTCTAACCACCATTCCTCTCTGGTCTCATATAGATGTTTCTCAGGGGACTTCAGGGGACTTACTGACATTAATGCCACCGCAAACAAGAGAGAAGCAAATGTTATTTTTCTTCAAACAACCTTTTCCTTCAAAGCTGTAGCTCTGACTTCAGCACTTTACCAAGATAAACAGCTTCATTACTGATAAAGGTGGTGGTGTTTGCTTGAGTGGGAAAGAAATGAGAGTAGAGATATAACAAACATCAAGCCTGTTTAGCCACTTAGTTTTAATCCTATTATCTCTTCCACTCATTCTTCCCCACTGCAAGATAACATTTGCCACTAAAAATAATCCAAGCTGTAATTTCACCTATCATAGTGGGGATAACACAAGGCTTCTGTGCTACTTAAATGGCACTCAACCCCTATTTCAAAAAAAGCAGGTGAGACTTTGGTGGTGTAAAGTCTCGTGCTGCAAGATTTGCTTCCACCTAACAAGAGATTAGGTGACCAGAGCAGGATGATGTGCTAACAGGGAAACTGTTGTAAGGTGAAGGTGCCAAGTTATAGGCCTGCAGAAGTTCTTCACTCAGCTTTCTGTCACCAGTGTGCCTTTCGGGAAATCACCTGATTTCATCCTATAATATGCTAGTGACACAGGCATGCAGGGTCATACTTTCAGAAGACTATTCTCACTAGAATAAGCACGCTTTTTATTGAAGCCTCTATTTAAAGAGCTGTTTCAGGTTCAAACATTTCAGCCACATAGACATAGACTGATTGTTATTTCTCTGGTGCTTTTCCAAGCAGTTTTCTTTTAGCATCTGTGCTTTTTCTTCAGAAATCTACACTCCTTGCAGATTGAACTTTAAATCTGTGAGGCATCTCCATGATTATTCTGTTGAAAGTGTCTGTTGATTTCTATTACATTATTTTTGCCCTTCAAAGTGACCTGGTAAATACATTTGCTTGGTTCTCAGTGCCCTCCAGTTTGATACCTGCTGGTCCTTAGTTTCCCCTCTGTAACATGCATATTCTAATACATACTTTCACAAGTTCAGTTGTCACATTTGTAACTGCAAATTCATTAAGGCAAGATCTCTGCCTCTTAGTCAAAGCTGGAACAGATATGTGAAGATATGTGTAATTTTGGCTGATCTTGTGCCACTTGTACTTTAATACAAATCATAAAATAAAAGCAATATTTATGAAATTACTTTTGAACTCCCAAGGGCAGATAACAAATGAGAAGGGAGTAGAGTAATAAACAATACAAGGGTAAACTAAACAATGTGGGATTCACTCTGAGATTCGAAGATAATACACAGGTACTAAATGGGGCAGAGAAACTTAGAAAATCCCAATCTGAGATAAAGCATTGCAAGCACAGATGCCATGTGCAACAGCACCTGAGGGCAAATACATAAAAGGACTTTCTGGGTGTCAGTGCAGCAACTATTGCTGGAATGCTGAAGGCATCTGCAGGCAATTTATCAGAAAAATATTGGCAAAAAATGAGGAGATTCACAGAATAGCAGTAAAAATAATTAGAGGGCAGGAAGGATTGATTTGCTAGGAAAGATTAAAAGAGTTAGCTATAACCTAGATAGCCGTAGCCGTAGTAAGAAGGAATAGGATAGAATATAAGAAATTCAATTGCTTGTCATAGTTAATGTTGGTGTGCTCTGCAGAATTTCCAAGCTGGAAACATATGTTTTAGAACACCCATGCAGCACAGACAATAATATGCTTCCATTGCTTGGGGGCTGAAAATGTTTCAGGACTTAGACTGTCTTTCTTGTTCTAAATCTGACAAGAGCCCCACACAGTGAAACCCTTGGGAGGTATCAGTGTGGCCTCTTTCTTTGCCAGCTACACCCATTTGAAACCAGTCAACACAGAGGCCAGAAATTGGTTTGCAGAGATTTGTAGCAGGAATAATAACCTTAATGTGCATGCAGTGGGAATGCAAATGTGTGTCTGTGTGTGGGGGCAATGAAGAAGCAGCAGAAAAAGCATTAAAACAGTGGCCTGTATGGATAGCAAACACCATTCCCAAAGCACTGCTCCCGGGACACTGTTCCCAGATGACCAGTTGAGGAACATGTTGTTGATGTGACTCTCACAAGGCTCTCCCTCTAATAAGAGTACAGCACAAATGATCTGTAAATGGAAAACACTGTGTCCTAATACCAGGAAGATGTCAACACAGTGGCAGTGTATCACCTATGCCATTTTTTTTTCTTTACACAGAATCACGGAATTGTCAGAGTTGGAAGGGACCTCTAGAGATCATCTAGTCCAACTCCCCTGCCACAAGCAGGATTTCCCAGAGCACATCACTCAGGACTGCATCCAGATGGGTCTTGAAGGTCTCCAGAAAATGAAGAACCGCCCTGGGTCAGACTCCACACCCACCCTGGGCAGGCTGTTCCAGGGCTCTGGCACCCTCACCAGAAAGAAGTTTTCCCTCATTTTTGAATGGAACTTCCTGTGATCCAGCTTGTGCCCAGTAACCCTCATTCTGTCACTGGGAACCACTGAAAAGAGTCCAGTGACTTTTAATCCAACAGGAAAATAGATATATATTTCAAACAAACAAGTAAAAACAGAACATAAGCAGTAACCTAAAGATTCCAGTCTCTGGTAAACTGGGACCTCAACTGAAGTTTTACCAAAAAGACCACTTCTTGCCACTGCAGGCCATTAGAACAAGGCTCAACATGATTGTCTCTCAATCTCTTCCTGATGTTGAAATCCAGATGAGAAAAATAGCAATGGCTAGTTGATGCTGCACATACTTCAATAAAACTAATGTGATGATCGGATGCAGTGAGATAGAGTTGAATGATTAGCTTCAGTGGCATTGCCAACCATGTTTTTGAAGAGTCCATGCCAAGCAATATAAGACTGATGTTACTTTGACAAACACAGATAGAAAGAAACAAATTACCCTCCCTGAAATTCTAAATTATTCACACAAATTATCTCTAAGAAAAAGCTGTGCATCTGATACATCAAAATGCAATACCCACGGCCTATACCTTTAGCTCAGCGCGTAGCAAATCATCCTAATATTTCAGAAGTAAAAATGTAAATACACAACGGTTTGGCAGGTCAGCTGTGAATATTTACTTCAGTTCATCTAGGTAAATACTATCTTCATTATCCAACATAGCTGCCAGTGACTTCTGGTCATAAGGTCAGGAGTAAACGCAGTCATTAACTGCCACGCCACTGCTATCGCTACTGACTTTTGACCTTAAAGTCAAGTCAGGTTTGCCTAGCTCGGTGCGTGGAAGTCAGTGATTCAGTGAATGGCACTCTTCTTTTTGACCGTGAAGTGAACTTGTGCCCTGCTTGTGGTGGGAAGGAGTGCTCTGCTTCTGAAGGTGTCAGCTGTTGGACAAGATGTAATACGGAGGTCCTGACCACTTGTTCATTAAGCATTCTGTAGTACTTCTTACAAGAACATCTGAGAGTGAACTCCTTCTGCTTGAAAATTCACATCTTCCTTAGCCATATTTGCTTATATTTTCAGCTGGATACATCTTTCTTCTCCACTTTGTTCCCTAAAATGCCTGTGTAAAGCCTCTTAGCTGACTGAACCAACAACCACAAGCTAAAGAGCAAAAACAGAGCAGTAGGGAGTTTCATGACCTATGTGCCCTGTGGATCACCACTACACCAATTACACAGTATTGCTGCTTTCAGATTATTAACTGGTGCACAGCAGCTGAGAGTGTGCTTCATTGCACTGGTAGTAATGTATACTGTCCCTTGCACTGTGCTCCAGAACCTGCTATGTGAAAGTTGCTACAGGAGAGCAGTGATTTTACAGAGGTGTTATAACTATACCTCATCATTACCTGAGTAGAGAGACTAATGACACAAAGCTCCATTAAAAAAATTCACTGGGTCTTTAAGTATCTTGTAGTTCTCAGCAAATTCAAGGTAAGACTTAGAGGTTATGATTTTACTAATGGGCACAGCGCCCTTTCTCTGGCTTCAAGACTAAGAGACATGGCACAGCCGTCTACACAGTAAACTCCAAAGCCAGCATGGTCCCATCCACCCTACCTAATGCAAATACACAGGGGAGTTTCCAGAAGAACATTAGATGGCACAAGCCAAAACCTCTCCAGGGATTCTGCAAAAAGTGGAATGAATGTTATAGACAGGGATGGAGCACTATGTGATTTCGTGCCTCAGTTCTCTTCATTTATATAGACACAACCCGACAAAACAATGCCTGGACTCCTGTTGGGCTCTGCTCAGGGATTGTATGTATGCTATAGGCTAAAAAGAATCATAACTCTGGGAGCATCCAGATCCTAGAAGCTTTGAGCTCACCAGCAATAGTCCTACAAGAAAAAAGATTGGCTGATTCATACTGCAACCAAATAACATTAAAAGTTTAATTAAACTCAAATTGCCAGGTAACTAGAAATCGTGGTTGTTAGCCAAATCTATCTCGATTCTCTTCCCTGCTAGGAAGAAGACAATATTAGCACTAGCAAGACTGTAAATCTTGCAAATGAGCTTAAGTCATGCAAAGAAACAACTTCCAGCTGAGATAAGTTTGACCTAGGTCAATGCAGGGAAAACTCTCATTAGTCTGCCTTCTAAATGAAAAGCCTGCTTCAGGCTCAACTGCAGTAATAATTCATAGCCTGTATGGTCAGTCCAGCCACCAGATGGAGTGAAAATTGCACAGTGGGTAAGGCCACCTATTGTATGTTGATGTATTCACATAACTCTTCTGCCACTGGGGCCAGGTTCAACTTCTGGAGTCTCAAGTAAATGGCAGCTTCAACCCCTCTAAGAAATCCAGGACATTAAGTGAAGATGTTTGTGTACTCCCTATGTCACAGTTCTATAAGTGGTGATTAAGGTGGCTAAAACCAGCAGTCATATTTATTAAAGAAAAGGGAAATAGAAGGATACAGAGCACAACAGAAACCACCAGGTATTCCTTTTCCAATCAGTCCTTAAAACCCTCCTCTCGGACTTTAAGTGACTCAGTTGCTTCTCTTGATGAGACATCCAGCTGTGTCCCTTCTCCTCTGTGGCCCACGTGGAGTTTGTTTCTCTCATCTTTCC
Organism: Jacana jacana; assembly: GCA_013400555.1. Taxonomy (NCBI): domain Eukaryota; kingdom Metazoa; phylum Chordata; class Aves; order Charadriiformes; family Jacanidae; genus Jacana; species Jacana jacana. Next base: position 33,961 of record VZTM01032118.1, read on the forward strand.
ATTTTGTCTCTTTTTCCCCCTTCTATCTGTGAATTTATTTAATTCACTTTTTATTCTAACGCTACAGGTGGAATACCTTAGTATCAAAGATTCACCCAAAGGAGCACTAAATGGCTGTCATGGCACTGTAACTCTGCATCTCTTTCCAATAGACAAGATTCTGCAGGGAGAAAGCAGGACAACTACAGTAACGCCTGCAGTGGTACTATTTATTTTGGTTGAATAAACCAATATTTTTTTTACTGAGTATTGATCTAATTGATTTTCCTTTCTCTGCACAAGACAAATTCTCTGACATTTTTTTCTGACTGAAAAACACTGAATTTATCAGCTGCTCCATCATCCAGCAGACTATTTCTTATCACTGCAGAATTTCCACCCAAGCTTCTGTGCCACCATCGCTCATGACAATTGTGGGTGAGAAACCTGGCATCTCTCTTGCTCATAGAGCTGAGCAGCCACCACACAGGTCGCTGGTAATTGTAAGAGTGTGGAAGATCAAATTAAGTAATTGTTGGAAAGCTGATGAAACTTAATGTGATAACAATGGCTATTTATTATTAGTCAAAGCAGATATTCACTCAAAGCAAGGAAATCAGAAGCAAAGAAGCAAGCTTGAAAAGTAGAAAACGTTCTTAGAAAATGCAAAATACTTTTGAAGCACAGGAGAAAACAGATACCCAAGTCCTTTTTACATAATTCAAGATCTTGCCAATATAGGCACTTATATGTGAGCTAAACTACATTCTTGGACTACTTTTTAGTTAATAGAATATCCTTTAATATTAATAGGTCTTATAGGGAAAGTTTCTTCCTAATGTAGACAAAGGAAAATGACCTGAGCCTATTTCCTTCACTACCTGAGAGCCCAGAGTAGTGGCTCAGATGGAAACATCCAGGCTTTCTTGTGGTAGGAAAGATCTTGCTCTAAGATGCTCTCTCTGGTATCCCACACAGATTCAGTTTCCACAGACATTTCCTGGATTAGTTCCATAATTTATGAGTGTTTACAATTAGGAGAGATGAAAAAGTGAAACAGATCAGAAGACAATCTATCCTCCAAAATTTAGATCATAGAGTGAAAATTAATAAAAGCTTTGAAATAGTTGACTGAAAACCAAGAATGTCACTATAAAATAAAATCTCAGTGCCAAATGAAAGGGTTACCCATGTTGTCACAAGCCTCCCCCCACTTCTTGGTCCTTATCAAACTGCATCTTCCATGATGTACTGCATTGTGGCCAAAATCCACACCTCATCATAATGAAAAAAGTCATGATTAATCAAAATTCAGTTTTCTTTGAAAATTGGTTTTCACAGAACTTCTTTCAGCAGTCTCATCTTAGTTTCCTAAACTCCTTGTCTTCCCTTGTTTATCACCCCATGCCCACATCACGGGTCTTTCTCAGGCCTTCAACAGCGTTAAATAACAACAGTGGTAACAGTCTTTGCAGCTCTGCTTAAGTACACCCCCTCTCTATACCTGGGAAGAAAGTAGAGACACTGTGCAGACAACGTCACTACCTTCTACAAGATTCACACTGCCTGGGGTGAGAGATTATGGCCGAGAGAGTTACAAACCCCTTTAGCCTAAGAACTTTGTCTCAACCTTGTCCAATAGCTGGCAATAACAGAAGATCTTCACAAAATACTCTGGCAAGTGGAAAAGTCAACTTGATGCAAAATAAAAGAAAGGCTTATCTTTCCTGAACACTCCCCAGCCAGCTTGGGATGTATAATTAAACATGAGGATGCAGCCCAATATTTCCCCTCATAGAGCCAGGTACATGGCAGCTGAACAAGATTGCATTGCTGTGATTTGTACCTTACTGTCTTCATCCAGCAGGACCAGAAAACTAACTATCCTTCATGGCTTAGCTACATATCTGCTTCAAGGGTAATGTCATGTGTGATATATTTTTGCTACTTAGAATCCAATTATCAGTGACAGAAGGATTTCTTTGCAATTCTGCCAGAGCCACTCTTATTGGTGCGTGCACAGCCAAAGTAGCTGCTCTACAGCAGCTCCGCTCACAGAATCATAGAATGATTAGAGTTGGAAGGGACCTTAAAGATCATTTAGTTAAAACTCTTCCTGCCACGGGCAGGGACACCCCCCACTAGAACAGGTTGCTCAAAGCCCCATCCAGCCTAGCCTTGAAAACCTCCAGGTATGGGGCATCCACAGCTTCTCTGGGCAGCCTGTTCCAATGTCTCTCCACCTTCACTCTATAGAATTTCTTCCTAGTACCTAATCTAAATCTCTCCTCTTTCAGTTTAAAACAATTACCCCTCATCCTATCGCTACAGTCCCTGATAAACAGTCCCTCCTCGTCTTTCCTGTAGGCTACCTTTAGGTACTAGAAGGCCACTATAAGGTCTCATGTCCATGTTTGGGAAGCTGCCAGAGACAAAGAAGGTAGCACCACAGCTCACTTCCTCTGTGCCAGGGGTCCTTTTCTGTTATTGATACCTACAACTGTCAAAGGACATTATATAGAGCTCATGACAACACTACAATGTAGTCTAGGACTGCTTCATTAGTTTTCTGTGACAGCATGATGGTTGAAAGAAAGTAGTGACTACCATGTGGATCCTAATTCATTAAAGCATGCTCTGAACATACAATTTGGATTGAGCTCCTCTAGAGAGACTCACAGGAGATGGCCTCTATTGCATATCTCAATAAAGTTTCAGCATGTGATAGATTTCTAAGATACCCAGTCCTGTCACACCTGAACTGTAACACAGAAAACTGATCTGTGGACCCCAGGAGTCTTCAAGGATAACCATCTTCAGAGGGTGGTATATTTTGATTCAACAACTTTTAAGTGCTTAAATTGGAATGTGGGATGAAATTCATTTGGGAGATATGGTAATTAGTCCTTCTGTGGCTCTGTTTTCAATCTTTTCTCACACTTGTGGGGCCCTTCTAACCATAGACTAGATTGTAAATCCATCTAGATTCCATGCCCAGACTCCAGGTCCTGCTTATCCAGCCTCCATCTCCCACCCTGGGTCTCTGGTCTCCTGTTACTTGCTGGCTAGTTCAGTTTAAAGTTCACTGGAAAATCACTCACATACACACAGACAGAGAAGAGAGCAAGGTCACACAAAAACAGGTAGAAATAGATTTTAATAAGATAGGACAGATTGCAATGATCAGAATAATTCTGTTTCTCTTCTTATCAGATGTAAAATTCTAGCTTTATTCTCTTCAAGGGTATGCTTGAGTGGCTCCATCAGTTGCCCAATGATCGGTGACTGCTCTTTGTTAGTGGCTCTATTATCTGTGTTACAGTTTATGTATCTGTGTGTTTAATTATGATTTTTCCTGTACCTTGTCTTTGTCTTTTATGCTGAACAGCTATTAACCAGATGGCCTTAAAAACCAGTTGCCATTACAGATAACACGTATGAGGAGATACTGAAATATTATAAATGATCTGTCTGTAATCTAATGACATTTTTCCATTGCCCCGTGTGTCATTTGTAAATGCTGCTCAACCTGCACACTACAACTGACAGCTGCTAGAGATCTCATATGCGTTCTTGCTAATCGTGACCTAAATAAGGACATGTCAAATACCCATTTAAGCGTGATTAAGACATTCCTAAATCATGATAGATGGTAGGGGGGAAAGAAGGAAACCTGAGTATACAAAGATGAAACCTGACAACAGCAGTTAGCATCTCTATTGTAAAGGAACCATTACCATTACTCTATTTTGCTTTTTAATTTCTATATGCTACATGAAATACTGATGGATGTTATCTGTGCTTGGTTCTGATCCTTCTTGTGCCTATTTTTCTGGAGTATGTGTGTATGTGTATGTGCGTGTGCGTGCACATGTGTGTGTAGAATATTTTTGAGATTCTGTGTGTAGAATATTTTTGAGGCAAGCATCCTAGAAAAATTACAATGATAAGCCCTGACAGAAATGGAACCAGTTTTGTTGAGTCAGCTCCTTTGCCCTAGATTTGCTGTTTAAGCCTCACATGCAGAGGTTTAGAGAGGTCACACCAAAATAATATTCTGCTTTTTTAAAAATTGTCTAGATAGAGGA
>VZTM01032119.1:0-40282 GCA_013400555.1 Jacana jacana
TGGCATCCCCTCCCTCCAGCATGTCCAAACTTGCTGAGAGTACACTCTCCCACTGTCCACGTCTCCAACAAAGATGTGTAAATAGCTGTTAAATGATATATTGACGAATTAGCAGGGATTGGTGGGCTCATTAGCAGAGTAATTTCACGTGCCCACGAATGCAACTTCCACGCTGCAGATCACAAACCAGGCAACAAAATGGGGCTTACAGGAATTCTGTATCGGGATGAATCCTTCTGGAAGTAGTGGCTGGATACCATCTCTGTCAACGGAGCTTCCTTCACGTGGCCTCAGACACCAACCCCATGGGAGAGGATGGAGAGAAGGAGGCCACAGAGATGGGGATGGCTCTGCTCCAATGGACCTCTGCAACCACTCCCTTGGCAGCCAGGACCTTGCTAGGAGTTACTGGAGCAGTTTTCATTAATCCATTGAAGGAGGACTTCACCCGAGCTGGAGAGGGAAGAACCTCCTTGTCCCTTCCACAACCCCAGTGTGCCACCAAGGGTTGTCCAGGCTTGACATCTCCTTTCCCATTTCTTAAATCAAATCCACCTAGATTTTCTCCACCAGACCTGTCCCCTTCCATCTCTCTTCTACAAATAAACCCCCTTCCAGGTCTCCTCCCATCTTCCCAGCAGCAGAGCTCTGCCTGCATTCCCCCACAACGCTTCAGAGCAGCTATATTGAAAAGCCTGCAGCAATTTTTTTTTTAATCATTTAATAATTAAAAAAAGAGAGGCTGTATTTGCATTTTTTAAAAGCTATTGTAGCTGAGCTGGCTCCAGGACAGGGCTGTGTTTGGCACATGTCCACGGCTGCTATGAAGCGATAAGTGTGGCTGCTGCAGCCGCTCATGATGAGACAGGAAAGGGTGGGATGGGTGTCAGCTCGAGAACAAGCTGTGACAAACACCGGGCAGGAGACAAACTCCCAAGATGCTGAAAGAGCGAGTGCAGACCTCCTGGGCCCATGAAGTAAAGGAAGCCCCACAGAGCTAACCTGCCTGGCCCATGTTATGGGTCCCAAATCCAAATCCAGTTGCGTTTCCCATGCTTTTCTATACCTTTCTCTCCATCCAACGCTGCAGGCGATGTAAAACCTCTTTGCTGTCACCCCACAGGCATGATCTGGACCTCCAGCCCTGGTGATAAACTCAATGTGGGGGTGAAGCCAAGGATTTCTGTGCAAGGGTCCCAGGACAACTAGGGGATGTGGCTCCCATGCTACAACTCAAAGCCTGACTTTGGCTTCCAGAAGGCAAAAATATGGGCAAAACCCATACCCAGGCTCTCCAGACTGGGGGATGACAGCTGGAGGGTCGGGCCCTGAGGGTGAGAAAGTCATTGTGGGCACAAGTTTGGCAAGGGCTTAGGGAGGACAGCAGAGATTCCTTTGTGACTGTCAGACAGAGTGACTACTGTGTACAGCAATTATTGGGGTTAAATAAGAACAGAGAAACACTCTGTTGAGAAAGAGTGACTCCTCCAAGCTGCACTTCCAGCAGGGGAGAGAAAAGGAGATGGGGAAAATCAAGTGCAGAGAAGGGCAAAAAAGGAGACATCATGGAGGTGGTTGCTTTGTGTCTTGTCTTGAGTGGATGTGCCCCATTGCCTTGGCCAGGAGGCATGGCAGCCCAGAGGCTGGGACACCAGGACAGCCCCTGGCAGCCCCCAGCAAACCCCCCCAGTACAAGCAGAGAGATCCCAGCAAGGGATGCAACAACCTGCACTGCTGCCCAGGGACCACCCCAGGGCTCCCTCCCACCCAGCCTACCAGGATCTCCTCCAGCCAGCACCCAGTACCACCTGAGCTTCTCGTGGGTGCCACTGCCCTCTGCAGTCCCCAGAGGAACACGCAGCTCGCACCCACGCAGCCAGGATGTCCCTCCGGTGTCCTCTCCTTCCAGCCTCACCTCACACAGGCTTCCCTACAAAGTCCCAGCCTAGAAGGTAATTCACCCATAGAAACTCATCTACCTGCAGTGGGAGCATTGGACATGGTGCTAAGGGGGGGGGGGTATGTGGAGGGGCCGGGGGACACAGAGAATAGTCCCTGACCCCCCATCCCGTGCATCACCCTGGCTGGGAACCCCCCAACCCAGCTGCAGTTCCTGCAGAAGGTGCTGAGGAATGGTTGAAAGCCTGGTTTCCTCCACCCTGTCCCTTTGCAGGAAACCTGCCCTCTTCCAGCCAGAAACCTGCCCTGCCCATCTGAGATCGGGGCTGTAGCCACCCCCCTGCCTTCCGTCACGGGGTTTGGGACACGCCTGGCTCAGCAGGGACGTCTCAGCCTCCACCAGCTACTTGAAGCTGTGTTTAAAGTCAGCAAAGATGGAGTCAGAGGAGCGTAACACAAAAGTGGAAGTTGGAGCAGCTGAGGTGAGGAGGCAGAAGAGCAGCACCAGGAGGTAACACGCTGCAGGGGACAACAGCTTTGGCAGCTGGTGTAAAGGTCCTTGTTGAAGCTTGTAGACCGTTGAGACCTGGCTGGGTCTGGGACAGGGCAGGACAGAGGGCTGGGCAGTGACAGCTCAGAGGGAGCTGGTTCATCTTCAGCCACCCGTGGAGATGCATCACTCCAGAGGCAGGGAGCCATTAGGACACCTCCAGCATCCCTCTGGTTGGATGCTGAGGGAGGGGACAGTAGCCAGGAGTTCCCAGGGAGCTGTAGAGAATGGTGATCCTTCACCAGTGCCAGGTTTTTCCCCTTTCCAGGCACTGGGATCATGAAGTCCCAGCCAAAAGCATCTCCTGGGCCCTGCGAGGACTTGGGGTGTGTGGCATCAGGCAGATGCTTTGCCCCATTCTGTCCCAGCTGTGGGATGGGGGATGCTGCCCCTATACCAGCCCTGCTCCTTCTGCTCGGGGCTGGTGGACCCTCCTCAGGCTAAACCCCAATCCCTCATTCCTGCTCTGCAGAGCAGAGTTCCACACACCCAGTGAGATTCCTGGTTTTCTCCATATCCTGCAGCTGGGAAGACCAACCTCAGGAGGAACCCTCTGAACCCCCGCTCTGCATGGAGAGAGCAGGAGAAGCCCCCAGAGAGACTGCTGGCTGTGGGGGACTGGTTTTTGGAGGTGTCCTGGGAAGCCTGGCAGGCTGCTGGCCAGGGTGGACCTTGCTCCTGAGCACGCTGGCCATGCTGGTGGGGCTAGCAGCCAGGGTTTGGGATAAACACTTCTGCTTTGAAGGCTCTTCTTGGTAAGCCTGCCAGGAGATAATCTTTACATGTAAAAAGCTACTCCTTCCGTGCAAGGAGTGGGGATAGAGCCCCTGGTCTGTGGGTGGTGTTGGCACGAGCGCTGAGCCCTGTTTGCTTTGCAGCAGCAAAGTTCATCATAAAATAAAAGCCGTCTGGTCTGCGGCTTGTTTGTGAGATGGAAAGCAGAAGATAAGAAAGGGCACGGGTGCTGAGGGCACTGGGCACCTTTGCCACAGCTTGAAGAAGGGCTCCCAGCCATGGCCCCCCCACCGCCCCGGCCTCCAGCCCTGTCTCCCTGCTGATAGCATCGCACCATACGGGCAGGAAAGAGGAGCTGGGCTGATTCCCAGGGTGAGAAGTGGAAGAAGGATGCTCACAGCAGAGCTGGAGGTTCAGGTATCCACAGACACCCACCACCACTGCCCCCTCATCCCAGTGCAGCACACTCAGCTCCCAGTACCATAGACTGGTACCGGGTTTCAAGACCTGATAAAACAAACGAGAGCCTAAAGGGACAAACTCATCCAATGTCTAGTTCTGCCCGAGCACATACAATTCTGCCAGCCATGAACCTGCATCTGTAGGTACAGAATATCGAGCACTGGGGGCAACATCTCAATGGAGAAACAACATGACAACATCACAAACTCAGACCCTGAATAACCAAACCCCCAGCTCCCACCGTTACAAGACACTTGGGCACCACGAAGGCGTCTCTGCTGTCCCTCACCCCATTCCCTGCCACAGATGAAGGGTGCTCACTTGCTGGATGAGGTTTCTCCACTCTGCTCCAGCCCAGCATTGTCTCTCCGTGCTGGTAAAACCCTGCTCTGAGGACAAACTGCATTGTCTCACCGGGTACCTACTGCCAGAATATTTATTGTGATCTCAGGGTTTGGCCTCGCCATCCTCATTCCTTGGGCTGAGACAGCAGTGGGAATAACGCTGCCGTTTTAGTGACTGACCTAAACCACTTAATTTTTAAATGCCTCCGAGCAGCACCTTCACACGTACCAAAGCTCAGCTCTGTGACTGCGCCGAGCACTCAGCACTCCAAAGAGCATCTCCTCTGCTCCTGCTCCTGTCTCACTATCGCCACAGGCCACTCTGTTATTGGGGGCTCCAGAGACATCCACCTCCTCCAGCCACTGCTCCCACAGCTCCCTCCATCCCTGCTCCTGGGATATCAGGACAAACCTTCACTCCACCACTGCCTGGAGAGTTGTCCACAACCCTGCCCCTTTGCAGGGGAAGTAGAAGGGTGTTGCTTGCTCCTCACTAATCTACAGCTAGGCTGGGGAAAAGGCAAGCCCTGAGCGCAGCTGAGCTGTTTGATGTGTTGAGGGCTCTGTTTTCAAGGGGAGAACACAGAGAGATCACGGCTGGAGCCAGAGGAAACAAACCAAACTTCATCTGCCAAAAGTAGGGAGCCTGGGGCACTCGGCTCTGGCAGCAGCTCCCTGTGTAGGGACCCTGTCCCCACGGGTGTCCATCCTCAGCAGCTCTCAGTCCAGTCCTGGTCCGGCCTCAGCCTCACCCCCTTGTCCCAACTCCCCCAGCTCACAATTCCACTGGTCTCCTCTAAACCCACAGCTATTTCTCATTCTTTTCAGCTTCCTGGCCGTGAGCTATTCTTCCTGCTGTAGCACCACCAGCGTGTACCAGGGCAACAACTAACACCCGACCTGACACACAACAGGTAGAAATTAAGCTTTTAGTTTAGTCTAACGTCTTTAAATCGGCTTAAGCTTGGACAACAGATCTTGATAAAATCCCTTCTCCCTTCCCAGATGCAAATTCCCTGCTGGGAGCAGGAGGGGGAGACTGGGCGGGCAGCGCCGCTCCCAGGAAAGGTCACCAGAACCCCAGCCAGCTGAGACAAGGGTCAAGCCATGCCTCCCTCTTGGCTGGAATAAAAGAGCTAACTCCAGAAACGAAAGCCAAACTGAGGCGGACATCCAGGACAGGGCGTTTTCAGCCCAGACAATTCAAAGTTGACCGAGTTCTAAGCAACTGGAAACTCGAAAACTGGAATTTGCAGTGGGATAAAGGGAACGGGCCGGAGCGAGGGGCAGGGACACGCGGGGACCCGCTGTCTCTGAGGGCGCACGGACGGCAAAAACCAGTCCCAAATTATAATTTGGCAGTCAGACTTTCCCAGGTGCCATCTCTCAGCAGTCCGACAATCCGGCCCTTGGGGTGCAGGGAGCCTGCGGGACCCCCGGGAGCTGCGGGAGTGAAGCAGCGGGGAAGGGGGGAGGCTTTATCACCGTCTTATTTGCCAAAAGGGCAGTTATTTCACCCCAAATCGCACCTGCCCAGGGCAGAGGAGGAGAACAACGAGAAACCAAGAAGGGAATTGGAGGCAACAGCTCCCCTCCATCCCCCGCAACGAACCCCTCACACCCCCCCGTCCCGGCACCCGCCGCCTGCGGGCAGGTACCTATAGATCCATATGCGCTGCCTCCCGCCGGGCTCGGCCCCGCTCCCCCCGCCGCACACAGCCCCTTCCCGGCGCATCCTGACTCCCCGTCCTCCTCGTTCCGTCTCCTTCCCCGATTTCCCCGGCATCCCCCCGCGGGTTCCAGGGAGGGGGAAGCCGGGGGACCGGCGAGTGTAGCCGCTTACCGTGGGGGCAGGCGCGGGATGCGCCGGGGTGGGTATCCCGGGGGGATGATGCTCTAGGGTGGGTACCCCGGGGGGATGATGCTCCAGAGGAGGATGCTCCGAGGGGGTTAGTCCAGAGGCGATATTCCGGCCGGGGATGCTCCGGGGTGTGGGGGGGAGCCGGTGCCGGCCGCTAGCCCGCTGCCCCCAGCCCCGCCGCGGCCCCGCTCCGCAGTAACACCGCGCTTCGCTTTCGCTTTCCCTTTCCCTGCGAAGAAGGGGCGGCCCCGGCTGCCGGCCGCCCTCCGGGAAAGGGGCTGGGGAGGGGAGAGGGGGAAATTGGGGAGGGGGGGCGTCTCGGCCCTCGCACCCCGAGGGGTTGAGCTGGGGGAGCCCGGGACTGGGGATGCCCGGGGGGAGAAGGCGGAGGGAACCTGAGGTAGTGCCAGGGTAACCCTAAATCGGTGGGCACGCGTTACACGTGAATTTATTTCTTCCTGAGCTGCTTAAATGCAACGATTGGCATCACTCAGAGCACAGCCAGCACAGAGGGACCTCAGCTCTTCACCAAAGAGTCCCTAGAGATGTGACACAGCTGATGATTCACCACGTGGGACTTAGAAGCGGAGGCACTTGGGACGTAGGGAGCGACTTCCTTCAAGACAAAGCAGCCTCCTACCAGAGGAGAGCTCCTTCCCCCCAGCAGGAGCCATATGAACACTCCTAGCTTGAAAAAAAAGCTCTCAGAGCCATGAGATTTCTGATGGCTAAGGACAATTAACGAATAAATCAAAAGGAAATTCACTTGCTTCACCCCAAGGTCAAAGAATGCTCCAGATGGTCGCAATTAAGATGCCTCCAGAAGCATCACTTCCAGGTGGGAGTCAATAGAGAAAGAGCTTCTCCACATGGAGGGGAGAAGAGCTGGGACTCTCACCAGCAATTAGCAGTAACAATGCATTTTCTCATCAGCTGCTGGGCTTTAGTCCTCCTCCTCCTGGATGGCTGCAGCTCCAGGAGGGAACCTGCTGCTACAGGGAGTGCTCACTCAATGACTGCATGATATATAGCTATTTTCTTCAGGATTTAATCAGTTGCCTGGTTTTCTGGGGTAATTTAATGCTTGTGATTCTTGTTATCTGCCTTGCCTCGAGTAAAGGTGATATAGGAGTGAGCAGAGCAGGTATAACTGCAGTTTTTCAGAAGGCAGGCAAAGAGAGAAAGGTGGAGGCCAGGTCTGTAGGTATAAGAGGGCAGAGATGTAGGGTGCAAGTGAGGCAGAAAGACCCTCTCCCTCAGCTGTGGACATCCATCCCCAGAGAAGCACTGGCTCGGCAGAGCACACTCTGGTTTTGGGGTTGTGGGTTTTTTTTCTCTCTTCTCAAAAGTGGTTGTTTCTGTACAGGAATTTGCAGAACACAGAATCTCAGAATGACATGGGATTAGAAGGGACCTCTGGAGATCATCCAGTCCAACCCCTTGCTGGAGCAGGGCCACCCACAGCAGGTCCCACAGGAACATGTCCAGGTGGATTTGAATGTCTCCAGAGATGGAGACTCCACCACCTCTCTGGGCAGCCTCTGCCAGGGCTCTGCCACCCTCAAAGTGAAGAAGTTCCTCCTTGTTTTCAGATAGAACTTCTCATGTTCAAGTCTGTGCCCATTTCCTCTTGTCCTGTCCCTGGGCACCACTGGGAAAAGCCTGGCCCCATCCTCCTGACACCCACCCTACAAAGTGTTGATCAGATCCTCCCCTCAACTTTCTCCACGCTAAAAAGACCCTCAGCCTTTCCTCTTAAGAGAGATGTTCCAGGCCCCTCATCATCTTTGTGGTCCTCTGTTGTACCCTCTCCAGCAGTTCCCTGTCCTTCTTGAACTGGGAAGCCCAGAACTGGACCCAGTGTTCCAGATGGGGCCTCCCCAGGGCAGAGCAGAGGGGGAGGATGACCTCCCTCCACCTACTGGTCACGCTCTGCCTGATGCCCCCCAGGATGCCATTGGCCTTTTTGGCCACCAGGGCACATTGCTGGCTCCTGGGCATCCTGGTGTCCACCATCCCACGTTGCTCCTCCCCAGGGGCAGCACCCTACACTTGCCCTGGTTGAATTTCATCAGGATCCTCTCTGCCCAACTCTCCAGCCTCTCCCAGTCTCACTGGATGGTGGCAACAGCCTTCAGCTGTATCAGCCACCCTTCCTAGTTTTGTATCATTCCGACCCATCATCCAGGTCATTGATGAATATATGGAAGAGGACAGAGTCTTCCTCACAAGAGAGACACAGAGCTCTGAACACACATCTCGTTGCACAGAGCTGCTTGTGCTCCCTCTGAAATAAAGCCAGATCCTTCTACAGCGTAGCTTTGTCTCCAAGGCACCCATTTCTCACCACATCTCAACACTTCCCCACCACTAATGTCTGTGCTGCTTCATTTATGTTAAAGAAAACCAAAACTGAAATTAAACCAGCCCACAAAGCGAGTTTTCAGGCATTGCCACGGGGGGAAATGTCACCCCAGTGGTTGCCCCACACGCCCCTCCATGGGAGGAACCCTTGTCCTCAACCCCCACCCTTGGGGGTCCTTCCAGACAAGGAAGGGAGGGTGAGGGTGGGCATCCAGAAAGCAAACTGGGAACCAGCTCTCCAGCCCACCTCCCACTGGATACAGGGGTTTCTCCCTTTCTGCTGGCCCTGTCTCTGAACCTGAAGGGTCAACATTAGCAATCTGGGGGTCTCTCTGTAGACAGCCAGCCCAGTATTTAGTTCCGTGAACATCTTAAGACGACTCCCCCTGCCCCTTCACCTCACCCTCATTTTTCCTTACTGCTTTACTGCTTTTATTTAAAAGGAAGAATAGAAACAACCTGGAGATAAGTTTGTGGAGGTTGGTCCAAACTCAGAGGAGCTATTTCATAGAATCATAGAATCATTTAGGTTGGAAGANCTCTGTACTCACTCCAGCACCTCAATATCTCTCTTGTGTTGAGGTGCCCAGAACTGGACACCAGACTCAAGGTGTGGCCTCACCAGTGCTGAGCACAGGGGGTCATTTCTTCACAAGACAAGCAAAGATTTTTTACAGATAAACCAGACCCCCGTGCACCATGTACATGATGGGCCAAATGGTAATTATTGAGTAAGAAAACCCAGTCAGAGTCTCAAAAGCATTAAACCTCCTGGTGCATGAAACTCAGCTGACCTTCTGCTTACCTACAAGCACCCAGCTTAACACAGCACGTGTGGGGGAACCCCCCCAAAAACCCCAGAGGCCAATTTTAGCCATGACGTTCGCGTGGGTCCCTGTCTCGGGGCCACGTGAAGACTCCCAAACAGTTTTGTGACAAACTTTGAAAGGGGCTCCTCAGAGAAACTCCTAGTGATTTTTCCAATAACCTCCCCTTTCTAAATAAACGTTGAATTACTGGTTCTCTGTGTTGCTGACGTTCGGGAAACGCTCCAGGAGAACAGGACCCTCAAGATGACCCTTTAGCAGATGGCTCTCCGCAGGGAGGAGAGGAACCCAGAGCTGCAGAGCAGGTCCTTCATCAGGAGAAGGTCTTCCCTCAGCCTCCTCTTCTCCAGGTTGAACACCCCCAGCTCCTCACAAGACCTGGTCTCCAGACCCCTCACCACCTCTGTTGCCCTTCTCTAGACCTGCTTCAGCCCCTCGATGTCTTTCCTGGTGTGAGGGGCCCAAAACTGGACACAGCACTCAAGGTGGGGCCTCCCAGTGCCAAGGACAAGGGGACCATCACTGCACTGGTCCTTTCATCTACATCTTATCTGCACAGATAGGATCACCTACCTACAGTTAAAAATATCCCTCCAATTTCTTTGGAAATACCCATTAGCTGGATTCTGCCTACCCACTGAGACAAGCTCCTTGTTTAAGAAAGAAACTAGAGAAGAGTAGGATAAAAAATGTAAATACCAAATAACTCAGGATGCTTCAGTAAACCCAGCCTACAGGCTCGTACTTTTGGGTTGGTTTGTTTTTTTTTTTATAAAGATGAACAGGGGAAAAAAAAATGTTTCTTTTTTTGAAACAAAGAGATTGGCCATTGTGTTTTGTGGTATTAGTCAGAACCAGAAAATTCCCCAATTTGGACGGATTAGAAAAAAAAACCAACAACAACCAAACACAAACAACCTAACAAAAAGCCCCCACAAAAAAACTTTGGTCAATATTAGACTGTTTCACCACCCAAGAACAAACGTCTCACCGTCCACCTGGATAGAAAAGGGCAGGAGAAAGGACAGCTAAAGCAGATGTAAAGAGGAGTCCGTGCTTCAGGACAGGAATTTCCACAGTAAATCACGTCTCAGGCAAGGACGTGATCCTACATTTCAGCACATTTTCTGAAACAGTTTACAGGAAGAGAGTTATGGGATGCGGTTGTTTACGTTGGCAGAGGCATTATGAGGAAGCTGCAGTTCCATGTGTTTTGTCTCAGATTCCTGTGGTTCTCAGATAATTCTTCTGCAACACAGAAAAAGAAGCTGCTCCGGTTCATAGAATCATTCAGGTTGGAAGAGACCCGTGGGATCATCAAGTCCAACCATCAGCCCTACTCTACAAGTTCTCCCCTAGAAAGAAAGGAAGAGAAGGCTGTTTAAGCAAGTTCTTTCACCTGAAAAACACGCCCTGACTTTTTGGGCAACTGGTGGGAGATTGGAGATTGTCTGAAACCGGAGGCCACACTAGAGTTCCTGTTCTCTGAGACAATCTCCTCATTTAGAGGCTTCTCAGCTCCAAGCCCCTCGGGAGGGCACAGAGCAAAAACAAGTTGGGAACAGAAGGAAAACTTTTCCTCTTGGACGAAGGCAAAGGATCCCAGGAAAGAAAAAAACCCCCAATAAACCCCAGAAACCGCAGTACTCACTAGGAACCCGCAGTTCCTAGAAATAAGGTTTACAAAGGAAAAACAAACGGCTGAGCCGGGTTTTAGAACACATTCTTCAGCTTCCAATGAATCCTTCCAAAAGGATAAAGAAGGTGGGAAGGCTGACAAACCCCATCTTGCCTTTTGGGCGAGGGAGACTGGCTGTTACATGCTCTCTCCTGGCAGGTATTTACTCATGTCAAGGTGGTTCTAAGCCGTGCAGCGAGGCTTGCAAAAACACAGGTTCTCAGGTTTGTTCACGTGAGCTCCAAACCCCACACTGCCTTTTGAACCCTCCTGCCAGCACCCTGTCAGCCTCTGGGACAGGAGTGACACCGAACCTGCCCAAAGGCTGGAATTTCCCTCGACCAAACTAGGGTTTCGGGTCTCGTTCTGTGACCCCGTAACACCGGGGAGCTTCCTGCTGCACCCAGGAACCAAAATACTACACCAGCAGGTGAGAAAACGTGGGGAAAACAGAGCCAACTGTAAAGCTCGAGACACTGGTAGGAAGAGTTTAAAAACAACAAACCAAATCACTTCAATCAATACAGTTTTTTCTACTTGCTTGTTTTGTTTTGTCTTTTTTTTAAGACGAGCAGTCTGGAAGGCACACACCAGCAAAACCAGTCCCAGTACTGGTGCTGGGACTCAGGGACAGAATCTGGGAGGCTGGTGAAGGAAAGACTGGATTCAGCTGATGCCATCCAGAGGGACCTGGACAGGCTGGAGAGGTGGGCTAGTGCAAATGGCATGGAGTTCAACCAAGCCAAGAGCAGGGTCCTGCACCTGGGACATGGCAATACCAGGCACAAATACAGGTTGGGTGGAGAATGGCTGGAGAGCAGCCCTGAGGAGAAGGACTTAGGAGAGATATGGTGAATGAGAAGTTCACCAAGAGCTGGCAGTGTGCACTGGCAGCCCAGAAAGCCAACCCCATCCTGGGCTGCAGCAAAAGCAGCCTGGCCAGCAGGGCAAGGGAGGTGATTCTGCCCCTCTGCTCTGCACTCCTGAGACCCCACCTGGAGACCTGTGTCCAGCTCTGGAGTCCTCGACATAGAAAGGACATGGACCTGTTGGAAGGGGTCCAGCAGAGGGCCACCAAGATAATCAGAGGGCTGGAGCACCTCTGCTATGAAGACAGGCTGAGTGAGCTGGGCTTGTGCAGCCTGGAGAAGAGAAGGCTCCGGGGAGACCTTAGAGCAGCCTTCCAGTATGTGAAGGAGCTACAGGAGAGGTGGAGAGGGACTCTTTGTCAGGGAGTGGAGTGACAGGACAAGGGGGAACGGCTTTAAATTAGACGAGGGGAGATTTAGATTAGATCCCAGAAAGAAGCTCTTTGCTGTGAGGGTGGTGAGAGCCTGGCCCAGGTTGCCCAGAGAAGCTGTGGCTGCCCCATCCCTGGAGGGGTTCAAGACCAGGTTGGAGGGGGCTTGGAACAACCTGGTGTGGTGGGAGGTGTCCCTGCCCAGGGCAGGGGGTAGGACTCGATAATCTTTAAGGTCCCTTCCAACTCTAACCATTCTCTGATTCTATGATTGAAATAGCATCAGAAATGGCAGAACTTCCACTGCCAGCTGCCGCAGCAGAGTAAGGCCCCCAGGCTTTGGCTACAAAGGTTTAGGTTCTGTTTATTAAAGCTTCTACAAGACTGAACAAAACACCAACAGATGCCACAAGAGAGAAACCTTTCACCGCTCACATCCATCCCAGTACAACCCCAACAGCACAAACGAGACCGGGCGTAGGGATATCTTGTATATATTTTAAAGAAACACAGGTAAGGCCAAGGGTGTTTCCATGACCCGAGGAACAATTTCTTGGCAGATTGTCAAACAGATTATTTCCCCCCTCCCCCTCAACCCCCCGAGGCCCTGACAATTTGAAAACAATTTACTGATTACAGGAGTGAAGTGAAATAACAGACCTCGCAGCCATCGCCCCGTTGGCACTTGGGAATTGAGAACCCGTGGGTCTGAAGTACCTTCCGAGCGGAGTTCTGGGGACATTCCACCCTGAGGTCAACGCAGTGACGTAGATCAACACAAAAAATTCTCCCTAACTATGTTCAGAGTATGTGTGTGTGTGTGTGTGTGTGTGTGTGTGTGTGTGTGCATGTGTGAGAAGCACAGAGCAAACCCAGGAGGATTGTTTCCATCACCCAAATTGCACGGAGGACGTTAAAACGATGTACACCTAAAGCTTCCCCCACGCACCAAAAGGGAAGAGCCCCAGATGAACCCCCCACACCCCCCCAACAGATGAAACCTTTTGCATCATTGAAAATAAATACGGTCCAGGGTGAGATGTAAACAGCTTCACCATATGGGTGCGGTTGAAAACCAGCATTGGAATCAAGTGAGATTTATAAGCGAAGCTTCAGTGCTACGAAGCCTTTGTGCGAGACAACCCTGCCTTAAGTTAAAACACACCAAGTTACAATTGATTCTCATAATCTTTCTGAATTCAGTACCAAAATTCAGCACGGGCAAAGTCATTTGAGCAAGATCACAGGGAGGCACCTTCTCACAACCTTCAGTGTAATAAAGAAGTTTCCCTGTCCAGAGCCAGAAGTCAAAAGGAATCAAAACCAACTAGCAGCTTTTTCTGGCAGTTTTTACTTCTTGATGTCTGACAGCTCTGGAGAAGGTTCACCCAGGAATCCAGGTACCCTGCCAGCCCTTGAACTCATTTTCAAGTATCTTTCAGCTGAACTATACATGTAAAGTTCCACAGGATTGATCGGATGCTGCCCCATGGTGCTACTGCATTAACACGACCGTGGCTGGAAAAGCTCATTAGAAGCTACACAGTATTCATCTTCATATAAAAAGAGAATGTATGGAACACAGTGTTTAAATTAATAAATAAGGTTAAAATTACAGGAAACAAAGTGTTGCCACTAGCCCTTTTCTAGAATGAGTTTTAGAAGGAAAGTCCATTTAACTTTCAGTCTGCCAGGAAGTACACAGGAGTCCCATCAAAAAGCTGTGCTTTTAAGTATCTCTGGATTTTCTTCTTCCTCCTTGGAATCCCTGGTGCTATTAGATGCAGGCCTGTATTCTAATCTGGGTGGCAAACAAAAAAAAAAAGAAGAAAAAAGAAAGAAAATAACTTAAAAAAATAAATCTTGGCTATCTTGAGCCCTGTGTGACATTACAGAGTCACAGACTGGTCTGGGTTGGAAGGGACCTTAAAACCCATCCAGTGCCACCCTCTGCCCTGGGCAGGGACACCTCCCACCAGCCCAGGTTGCTCCAAGCCCCCTCCAGCCTGGCCTTGAACCCCTCCAGGGATGGGGCATCATTATATTACAGCTTCCTAATTTTAATACCCTGATAATTTCCCTCTGACAGGTCCCTTCCTCACACCAGGCGGACGGTTAACTGCCCTCTTCAGTCAGAGCTGGGGCTAAGGGTCAAGTGCTCTCAATGCCTTTTTAGGCAATTTGAACTAAAATGGAAGAGTTCAGCCCTTCACCAGGACTTGGATGTCTTTCTGAACCTAGAAAGCTAGATGATAACCTACAGGGTGTCCCTGGACATTTATAAAGCAACACGCTTTGGCAAATGCATTCCTCATACGGATTTCTACTCAGTCCTCTGAGTAAAATGATGAATTTGGAGCTGAGGTATGGACATACACACTTGGGAAGAGGGACCGAGATTCCAGCCAGGCTCTTCTATTTCCAACGAAGCACTAACTAACTACACTCCCCAAACCAGCCCCTTCGTCTGACAATACCTAGGAAAATCCAGCCCTCGGAGCAGAGAGCTGAGATCAGAGCTCAGATCAGAAGGTGACACTTACCCTTTCACCAGGAGCATCTGCTCGATCGTGTCTGGAAGAGGCATCCTGTAGCTTTCTGGCAGAAATAAAGTCAGAATTCCCGACAGCACGGTCAGGCTCCCCATCAGGATGTAAGGCAGGAATCGATCGTAGGCACCTAGAACACCACAAAACATAAAGCTGGCCTCAGCTTTAAGCCTCTGATAATGTTTGCACCTCGGCACGGGGCTTTATCTGTGTCAGATTCATGCATTCAGTAACAAAGCAACCAACCAGCCCCCCTCACAATCCAGCACTCCAAGCATGTAGTTATACATGTGGGTGTAAGGACTCAAGCCACTGGGGAACAGTAGCTGTAAGAGCTGTACCACTGAGCCACTGGGACTGGGAGGCTTCAGAGCACCTCTTCAACGGGACACTTTTGCCCCCCTTTCTCTACATTAAGCCCATTCCTCAGAGATGCTGAGACCCCACACTGCCACCTGCACTTCCCACAAGTCACCTGGAAACAGAGAGCAGTAGAAAAGCCCACGGGCTCCCCGAGGCAGGACACTGATCCGGGCTAAAGGCCTCGCTTTCCAGCTGCCGGCATCCCCCCAGCGCCCGCACGAGCTCGTTAACTTACCGAGGTAAACGAAGTAAGGCGAGAGGATGCTGCCCAGTCTAGAGGCCATGGAACTGGCTCCAACTCCCATGTTTCTCACCACAGTTGGGTAGAGCTCAGCCGTGTAAACATAAACCATTGAAAAGGCAGACGTGATCCCGAATTTCCCCAGCATCACCAGCAGAATGGACAGAGCACGGATATCTGAAACCAAAAGGCAGCAAGGGCTTCAATAAAGCTCTGACAGCTCCTGGCATCTCTTAATTCCGTTGTGGTTGTGTAACTCCTGCCTAATTAATTCCAGGATCTGGTGTCTTTTTCCCCAGTACAAGCATAGGCAATGTTTTTAATTTTGTTTCATTTGAAATGACGAGGACTGGACATTTTCATTTCCTCTTGAGGATGGGGCTTCCTGCCAAGCAAAAATTAAGGAGAAAAGACCAAGAATGGGAGAGGTTCTTTCCAATTTCAGGGGCCAGCTCTCTGCCACTGCAAACAATGCCATATATCCCTCTTTAATAAAGTGAACCAAGTCAATCATTTGAAACAAGTGCTTTTTGTTTCCTTCTCTGGTTTCCCATTAACATTCCTAGCTATAAGTCAATAATTTAGTTATAGGAAGCTGGGTTGACTTCAGCTGGGACAGGTAGATTTGAAAATCAAAACAGATTGCATCAGTGCCGACTGACCCCAAGGACAGGAAGGGAAAATAAAACACCCCCAAATCTACCACACATATTACCTGTATAAAATAAACAAGGTAGTAAACTTGATTTGAAAATATGTTGATAATCAACAATACCCCTCCATCATGTTCATCATCCGTAACGAGTCCATAACCCTCTTAATCCAACTGCCCTAAAGATACATATGGTTTGATATCCAATAAATGCTATTGTGTCCTCCTTTCCAGTTGCTTAACATTCTTTTAAGTACTTTGTTATTTATTGTTTTAACTATCAACACTAATTCAGTGCAAGCATCTTTGCTTATCAAAAATGCCTCCATGATGATTCCCTTGAATATAAGTGTGGAAACGAGCCATAAAGAGCGAGTCCTGCAGCCTCTTGGGAACCTCCACTCACCAAACTCTGGTTGGTCTTGGGCTGGTTTTACACTTGGACCTTACCAAGGACGTATGTTAAGGCAAAGCTGGGCTACAGAGCTCACCCCAATGAGCCACCTTTAAAAACTCTGTCTCAATTAACACATCGTGTGAGCTCCCAGTGCAGCAGCACCGAGAACCACAGCAGATGGGAAAGGATAAGGAGCAACTATCTGCAGCTAGGTCCCCTCGGGACGCTCTTCCTCCAGGTCCACCCGGTGCACCGTACCACCCTTCACCTATCCTACGTAGTCGAGATCAACTAACGATTCCATACGTGAAGGCACCAGCTGAATGAAGAGAAGAACACAGCCTCCCAAGAACAACGCAGCAGCCATTGAGTACCGTCGGGGGAGGTTTCGGAGCAGCAGCCAGGAGATAACGTAGGCTGGAACTTCAATCACTGCCGAGAGGAAGCAGTTCAAGTAGACGTCCCCGTGCAAGTTAGGGGTGTCGAGAGAAAGTCCGAAATAACCGACGGAGATTATCATCCTGAAAGAAGCACAAGAACAGCATCAGGTGAGTTTCTCCTTCCTCCCGAGGCTGCCACGAACCTCTTTCAGGTCTCGAGCACAGAACTCACGACGCAAGGCTGATTCGGCACGTCAGTTTGCTCACCCCTGAAACATCCACAGTGCTGGCTTCAGATCCAGCAAAACAGCAGTCACACAGCGCCGATGCTTCCTATCTTTCTAGTTTCTCTTCAGTTCAAGAAATAAAGTATATTGAAAAATAACCCTATTGAGCATTAATGCAATTAAGTAACTCCAGAACCGTTGCTCTCCTTGCTGAGACCCTGGCCTGGGAGCCCACCACTGCTGGATGGTCCGGCAGCTACAGAGGTCAGACTTTATTCCTGATGCCACTCTGTGACCTTCTACATGTCCATCCCACTCAGACCTCTCAAGGGAGCTTTGGGTTGTCATTTTTAGACAGTGTTTGCCTCTGCAAGTCATGCAGCTGGAGAGGAGCCGACTGTTTCTAATGCCTCCCAATTTCAGGTCAACTCTAGGAGGCCAGTGATGATGAATGGCAGCTCCTATTACTAGTAGCAGCCTTAAGCCTGAAAGTTTGGACCACTGAATTTTGCCACTGCTGAGGTCTACAGTAGCTTTTCCTTAGGTTTACAAGGGAGTTCTGGGTAGAGAATGTCGTTTCTGGGTCACCACCCTCCCCGCTCTGTGTATAAAGTCAGAGAGGAGGAGTATGGCATCCTGGCAGACCCAAACAATCCAGGATTTTCCCTGCCATGCCCCAGGCTCGCTGGGCAGCATCCAAGTCACGTTTGCATGGCTTGGTGCCCAGGTTGGTCAGTGCAATGGGACAGAGATTGGTAGCTGGGAACGCTGCCACCTGAACTGTGTCGCTGCCAGATGAGAGCTGGCTTCCACGGGAGATCAAGGGAAACACACAACTGGCCTTGGAAACAAACCCTGACGTGTCTTGGGAGGTGCTGGGAAGAGGTTATGCTTCAGCAATGAGTAATACGTGGTAAACAAGGGAACAGAGGGCACTGGATCACAGAAGCATGGAATGGTCTGGGTTGGAAGGGACCTTTCAGACCATTAAGTCCAACCATCAACCCAACACTGACAAAAACCCTCGCTAAGCCATCTCTCTAAGCTCTAGGTCTGTGGATCAGGAGGTGTGAGGTGCACCAGTGAGGCACACAGCACTCAGCACTTCATCTCCTCCAGCATCTGTGTCATAACAAAACCTGGAGCAAAACCCAACCAACCAACAATCACTGCACAGCAGAGAGCGGGTCACCCACCAAAAATGAGCTCTTTCTCCTCCTCATTTCACACGGGAAAGGCCTTTCATGGTCCAATTGCTTAAAACAAGGTGCCTGGTGTACCTGGGAAGGTATGAAGTCAGGTGTGGGAGGGTGACCCCCCTGCTGCAGTGTCTGCCCTGCCAGCTAACGCTATTCTTCTCCGCAGGAGTCCCTTGGTCTTTTCCACAATTCAATCTGCCCAGCCCTGTGCTCCCAGCAGTTAGTTTAATATACAGGGAATAAGCTGTGCTGGCAGGAACTCACATTCAGTAGCAGTTTGTCTTAGCTTAATCACATTGACAAACTTTGACACAGTCACACATTTTCTGGGAAAACTTTGGGGGTATTTACACCCCCCCGGGTGACAAGAAGCCAAACTTCCTCCTCCCCAGTGCAAACCATGCAAAGGGATTAGTGTAAAGGCCTGCTACTTACTCAAAATTAACAAAACTCAGCAATATATGAAGGTGATATGGCCCTATCTGCAACCACCTTCTTCTATAGAGCTTCTTAGAATCACAGAATCATTTAGGTTGGAAGAGACCCCTGGGATCATCCAGTCCAACCATCAGCNCCCTCCAGATCTCTCTTGTGCTGTGGTGCCCAGAACTGGATACCAGACTCAAGGTGTGGCCTCACCAGTGCTTCTTCTGGAGGATCTTTCAGTTCATAATGCAGAATATAGCGTGGGGTTACTGAGGGTTGGAGAACCCTGCTGTGAGTCAGCATAGGATGCTTTATATTTCAGGAAATTAATTTAAAGGAGGTTAGGCAACTGACAAGCAAGGTAAAAATAGTGGGGAAATTGCCCAAATCAAGAGAATACTTTTCTGTAAGAGGAGGTGAGATCACCTAAGTGGGCTGCATGTGTTTGACTCTTCCTCCCTGTCATAAAGCTTCATTTATCACGTGGCAAAAAGCCTTCTAAGCATATGGAATGAATTACCCCCTGCCACATCACGCTGCTCCTCTCAGATGCTTTGTCTGACCCGAAACACTGTTCCAACAGGTTCTGCATTTGATTTCTCCACCTGCACGTGCATGGGCTCTGCCTGGAACTCGCTGCTGACCCCCTCCACGTGGATTAGAAGCGGGGCAGTCTCAATTCCCTAGCTGGCTTCCAGTTAAAGGTGAGAGACAGCGATAGGATTTGGAGGTAAGACAACAGTACATGGAAACTGTATTGACATTGAAAGAATCAGCATTACTATTCTTTTTTTGAGCTGTTTTCTGCTTGAGCTCCTTTCTCGGTGCATTTACAGCACCATGCTTGGTGATGGGCAAAGGAATCTGGCTTAAATATTAGCCAAATCCTCCTTTGACCCCAAGAGCCACATCAGCCTGTATGCACTGGCAGCTCAGTGGACAGAATTCCAAGCTTTGCCTCACCAAAACACAGGAATGTTGTTCAATAAGGCAGCAAACAGATTTAGTTAACTCTAAAGCCCTTGAGGGACTTTCTTGGTTAGGACACTACAGGGATATGCACTGTTCATAGCACATGTTTATACTGAGCTGTAAGTTCCCTCTCCATTTTCTCTCTGAGCAATTACAGCTTCAGTGAGGTCTCCAGTAAAAGAAAATGAAAAATGTTTAATCAAATTGAGCATAAAGCATGGCTTTAGCTAGTGCAAAACCAAGCAGGAAGATGGCTGAGAGAGCTGGAGTTGTTCAGCCTGGAGAAGAGAAAGCGCTGGGGAGACCTTAGAGCAGCCTTCCAGTACCTGAAGGGGCTACAGAAGAGCTGGGGAGGGACTCTGTCAGGGACTGGAGTGATAGGACAAGGGATAGTGGCTTTAAATTGAAAAAAGGGAGTTTTAGATTAGATATTAGAAAGAAATTCTTTGGTGTGAGGGTGGTGAGAGCCTGGCCCAGGTTGCCCAGAGAAGCTGTGGCTGCCCCATCCCTGGAGGGGTTCAGGGCCAGGTTGGAGGGGGCTTGGAGCCACCTGGTGTGGTGGGAGGTGTCCCTGCCCAGGGCAGGGGGTAGGACTCGATAATCTTTAAGGTCCCTTCCAACTCTAACCACTCTGTAATTCTATGGTAGGTAGACAGAATAGCTAGGAGGAAAAGCCTAGGAAATTCTCAGAATGGAACCTCACAGGCAGCTTTATCCCTATAAGAAACAATACAGAAGAGATGGGAAGGTTCTTCTGTAAGTCAGGCATCCATCCGTGGCTGTGCTGGGATCCTTGGGCAGCATTCCCTGACTGGAGGACAGGGCATGACTCATTCCTCCTGAAAGACTTTGTTACAGTCAGATGAGGATTCCCCAAGGCCCAGCATCAGGCAGGATTCTCACGCAGCACCGCCAGCAGAGCCAATTCCTGCCCAGCTCAGGACACGCCTGACTGCTTCAGAAAGCAATAACCATCCAGATGCGTGTCTGGAATGTTACTGAAACAAAGAACCTGCCTCACCAGGATGTGGCTGCTTCAGCCAGCAGGCTGTTGGGTTTTGAGATGGTTTTCTACATCTCTCTTCAGAACACCTTAGTGTTCGAAGAGCAGGGGTTTGGTTTGTTGCTGCTTTTGTGCTTACATGCTCCCGAGCCACCGTTGCTTACCAGAGAATCACCGACATAATCGTGATCGTGAGGATATTCCGGGTTCTCATTAGATCCAGAATGGTATAAGTCTGTTGCTTCTGGGAATTCACATCTTGCAGCTGCAAAGAGAGCAACCACGGGAACATGAACCTTCTGCAAGCAGAATTAGTGTGAAAATAAGTCTCCCCCCCAACTTATACACGAGTATTTTATATGCTGCAGAGCTGAAACAGGTGCCTCACACTTTTAACCAAACACCTGTAAGTTCTGAGAGTCAATTACCTGTGAAAGCAGTTGCTCCTCCCTGACTTAGAACCATGGAGTTGTCTGGGTTAGTCCAACCATCAACCTAACTGATAAAAACCATCACTGACCCATGTCCCGCAGCACTACGTTAAACCTTTAAATCCCTCCAGGGATGGTGCCTCCACCACTGCCCTGGGCAGCCCATCCCAAGTCTTCAGAACCCTTTCAGGGTCAAAATTGTTCCTAACCTCCAACCTCAACCTCCAGTGGTGCAACTTGAGGCCATTTGCTCTTGTCCCAACTCACCCCCTGGCTACACCCTCCTTTCAGGGAGTTGTAGAGAGCGAGAAGGTCTCCCCTCAGCCTCCTCTTCTCCAGGCTGAACACCCCCAGCTCCCTCAGCTGCTCCTTGTAAGACATATTCTCCATTTAAAGCCACTTAAAACTTAGGCTGAGATTTGTAATCATTTTCTCTGCCTCAGGCTCCCGTGTGAAGCAACAGCATTAATTCATCACTTATACATTACTGCTGGCAGAATTCTTAGGAGCAGTTTTCAACAGGGCATGTTGAGGATCATGGAAGTCAAGAGAGCACCAAGGATGATGAGACATTTGAGAAAAAAACAAAAGATCTGTAAACATGGAGGGTTTGTTTAGCCCAAGAGCCAGAATGAGGGAGTCTTAAAAGACCAAGAATGGTCTTCAAGGACCAGCAAAACACTGATAAACTGTCTTCTACCTCCACTGCAGACAAAGCAAGGAATAAGGAGATAAACTGCAGCAGAACAGATTTAGTAAATAACTGCTCATGCTGGATCTAACAGTAATGTATTTAAACTGAGACAAACTGGCTAAGAGTCCCATCATCATCCAGCCTGGGTTTCAGATCTTATTCTAAGAATAGAAGTTAAAAGACAATAAACTTCTCCTTGCCCCATGAAACTTCCCAGCTCCTCAAAATAAAACCACTTCCACATAAACAACGCAAAGAGATTCATCCGTGAAGCATGTAAACAAGTTTTGTGCTCGATCAGATTGTAAAAGAGGAAAAAAATGTAAGGGTTTTTTAATTTAAGGCTTTAATTTAGACTCCTAACAAGGAAGTACAAGGGAGAGATTTTCAAAAATATCTCAAAGGTGGTTGAAGAGGCTGAGTTCCATTACTAAAGCCGTCACCTCCAGTAAAGCAATGCCAGGTGGCTGAAGAACCAGTTTTCTAGACATGTCAGATTGCAAAAGGTGGTACCTTTTCAGGATTTATCCCAGGCTCCTTAGTCATCAATTTAATGCTGTTTTTAACAGTCTTACAGTAAAGAACATTGACAAGATTTTCATTTTGCAATCTTCCTCAGAGACTGTTTTTTTTCTGAAGGACTTCTCCTTCCACAACCAGAAGAATCACTCCTGCCTGCCAGGCCTCTATTATGTGCAAACACAATAAACTCTATATAAAGAATACTTCCTCCCTTGATTTTTCAAGTCAGCGTGACCTGAGAATGTTAAATTTAATTTTAACATGTCTGAAGACTGAGTGCCTTTTGTTGGCACTGCTCCTCCTTCACAGCATGTGCAAATGTTAGCAATAAAAGTAAACTATGATCGTAGTTTCAAAACAGAGCAATTACTCACTACTCGAAACTTTTCTGAACTCTCTTTCTGCCTGTCCAACATACCATTACTCTGGATCAGTTCAATTTACAGTGCTTTTTTCAGCTAAAACCTCGGGCTGGTCCAGCAGAAGGAGCTGGATGCACTGCAGGACACAACACACCAATAGAGAGACAAAACCAACCCATTAGTTGAGCTTAATTGCTCCCCAGTCTCTCTGGAGTATTCAGTTAGTGATGGTTCTCTTGCAAGTGTTGATTTGGGGGCCTTAACTCTTGCCCCTCAACTCTAAAGGTTAATCTCCTCAATATCTTGTAAAGGGTGTCAGAGTTAATGGGACCATGGAGTTTATGTAACTTCAGGTGAAATACTTTTCTGAGTGATGTTTTGTTCTGAAGACCCAGAGGACAAAATAGCAGCCTGATGCTCCTGCAGGCTGAACCACAACGTATTTGCTTTTATAAATCTTCATTTTCATCGGTCCTCTCCATTTGCCAGCCTTCATTCTGCCTGCAGCCAAAGCTCCCAGCACACACACTGCAGGCAGCTTCACAGCTCCCAGCCCTTTCTCATAAACCACATGATCTTTCCTAAGCACTCTCCAGTTTTGCTACTCTTTGTTGCCAATAAACCAGTAAACAGGAAAAACAAAAAAACCCAATGAAAAAAAGGAAAAAAAAAAAATCCCAGAGAAAACCCAAACAAACCACAAAAAATCCCAGAAACAGTAACATACAGTAGGGAGAAAAAAGGACCCTGTCTTTTAGGATCCGGGTAAGCAGACAACAGAATCCTTACCAGGACCAGCTGGAACAAGAAGCTGTGAGGAGGACAGGGAGGGGAAAACCATGATTTGAAATTAAACCTATTGTCCAAACATTTTTATCCCCCTCATATGGGATAAATCAGCCAACCAGGCCCCATTTGTGCTCCACAGCTTGTCACCTGCTGGACCCTAACTGGTTTTGAATCTCTAGAGCCTAAACATTGCATGTGCTACTCTCTAGCTGCAGGGGTTCGAGGAACGCTCTGACCACAAGCTCGGGGGGGAACTCCTCCATCCAGAGCTCACCATCCAGCTGCAGGGCCAGCTGGATTTCTGAGAACCTCTCTGCAGCGTAAACACGCTTCCTAAAAACTTGTGGGAGGCCACAAACCTTCTGCTTTGCAGCTCCCCAGAAAGCAGACACGAGAACAGAGTAACCCGACCACTGATGAAGAAACGTTTTGCACAGATTTTTTTGGCCACAGCATTACTTTTAACTTAAAAAAAGTAAGAAGGGCAGGACTTTGGCAGTGAACCAGTGTCTGCCCATCGAGCTCATCTTCCTTTCAGTGTGAGAGCATGTTAATCTGTGTTTCTGATGGTTGACATGCAATGATTTATCTGTAAAAAAAGCACCGTGTGCTCCAGAAACCAGCATCTCCCCTTGTCTGGGGATCAACATCCTTTTTCTCTTGTCCCTGCTTTCTGCAAGAGGATGCCAGAGATGGTAAAAACAGGTCGATATTTAGTTCTAAGAACAGGAGATAGAGGAATCCAGGGGCAGTGACCTTCAGCAGATGCTGGAGCCAGAGCTTATTTTCCTCTCTCATGCTGTGGCGCTGGCAATGGGTGATTTTCATGCCGACAGCATAATAGGGACGGAAAAAAAAAATAAAATAGAAAATAGCATATTCTAATGAAAATCCAGGCAAAATCTCTCAGAAGAAGGTCTGTGTTTTCCTGCATTCTCCCTCTGTTCCAGCAAGACCAGGATGTCTGTCCTACCATCTCCAAGTCAGTCATAAACAGCTCAGTTTGCAACTCAGGTAACTTCACCCCAAGCGAGGGCTGTTTCCAGCCCAACAGCAAACACCCAGTTTAATGGCTCACCGTTTCCCCAGTCGGGCACAGAGGCCTTGTAAAGCAAGTGAATACAGTGAATATTCAAGGTATTTTCATGTAAACGACAAGACAACTGTCAACCAGAGCACAATTAGGCCACTTATCAGACAGACTCCACAGATCTGCCTGGGGGTGCCCATTCTCCTGAGCTAAGCAAACAGTTTGTCTGCCCGCCCTTTGCAGGCCAGGTTTGGGTGAGTGTGGAACCGTTTCTACATCTCAAGGTCACCAAGAGCTCAGAAAAACGGGGATACCTGGAGGAAAGAAGAAAGTGGTAGAAGAAACAGATGAGGAAGAAATGATACTGCTCTCCAGTACACCTGAGAGGAGCTCAAGTTTTCCCTCTCCTTCACACAGACTAGAAATTGGGAGTTGGGCATGGAGTTGAACTAGAATGACATTCTTTACACTGCTGCTGGCCAGGATTAGTCCTGTGTTAGACTTGTATAGAATATATATAATTACAACTACTCTCTCTCTAACTATAAATATAACTAATTAGGCTGTGGAAGCATAGAAATCTGTTCAGTGCAAGTATTTAAATCCCAAAGCAATAAGTACCTCAAATTCATTACCTTCCCCCAAAAAGTAGTTTAAAAGGAAAAAGGTGGCAGTAAACTGCATCAACAGGATGCCTGGATTAGAACATGCTGGCATTCCCATGGGAATGGGACAGCAAGGGCTTTGCTAATCTTAATGAAGTGGGGAAAGAATATTCTGTTTTTCAGGAAAAGGTGGATCTCCTGCCCATTTGAGAAGTCCATAACACACTGCAGGCACAACTCCATTCAGGGACTGGAAACTAACCACTTTACATGTGATTAATAGGTCCAGCAAACAGCTGGGCTGCCGAGTGACTCTTACCTCACTAGGGTCAAATATAACATCTGGGGCTGTAATGCCATTAGTTTTTGCAGCCTTTCGGATGATGTCTTCTGCCTCCCGAAACCTCCCCTGGGAGATCAGCCACCGCGGGGATTCCGGGATGACCCTGAAAGAAAGGCTCAGGATAAGGAGAACGTCTCTTTTCCACAGAAAGCACTGCTGCAGGGCAGGCACCCCCACGCACCGCCCCGGGCACGAGGAGCTCAAAACCTGGCATCTCTCGCAGACATTAAAGCAATGGCAAGGGAAATCAGATCGACAAGAGCAGACTGAACAAAGAACAGGCTAAAGCGGGTTTGTGGATTTTAGAAATACTAAAGAAACAAGCAACAACTCAGAAAAAAAGAGCAACTAAACCCTTCAAAGCACAGGAAAACGGTTTAATTGAAGAAATGCAGAAAGGTGAACACTGCAAGCAGCATCCTGTGCATGAAGGGGCATATCCTCAGAGGGTAACACCGGTCCCGTTTCCAGCTGTAAATGCTGGCATATAAAGGCAAATCAGAAAGTAGAATTTGGCTGAGTCACGCAACTTCAAGAAGCTGGACAGAATCACAAACATAAATGCTGGTGTCAGTGAAGAAATACCACCACCCTGTGGACTGTTTGAACTTTACAGGCCACCCCTGTGGAGCATAAATCTTAGGAGGAACGACTGAGGGAGCTGGGACCGTTTGAGGAAGAGGAGGTTGAGGGGAGACCTCATTACTCTCTGCAGCTACTTGAAAGGGCATTGCAGAGGGGTTGGTGCTGGTCTTTTCTCAGGGGTAATTAGCGATAGAAGGAGAGGGAATGGCTGCAAGCTGCAGCAGGGGAGGGTTAGGCTAGACAGAGCCTGGAATGGGCTGCCCAGGGAGGGGGTGGATTCCCCATCCCTGACTGTGTTTCAGAGTAGATTGGATGTGGTGTTGAGGGATCTGGTGTAGGGGAGAACTTGTAGAGTGGGGCTGATGGCTGGACTCGATGATCCCAAGGGTCTCTACCAACCTAAATGATTCTATGATTCTACCTAAAGGTACCATTTCATTAGCTTAGAAGAAAACACAGAAGTTCCCAAAACTTCTACTTCAGCCCTTAGTTCAGTCCTCCTCTTTACGAGTTCCTCCTTCAGCCCTTAGTTCAGGCCTTCTCTTTACGAGTTCACAGATTTCAATTGGTGCAGAAGGATAAGTTTTATCGATTCCCCCCCCATCCCTTTGCATGTGTATCACTTAATTTTACAGAAAACAAAGAACAGGCTTTTCAGGCATGAAACCCCCCAAAGCCATGGACTTGCAGCTGAACGACTGGGAAGAGGACACAACATCCATCCCTCACCTGACAAGTCCTTCAGCTGGCTCTTGGAGCCTGGATCTTAAAAAAAAATCCCCTGAAAGGACCTTCTAAAGACTAAGCTTGTTTTAAAAATGAATTATACTCACCACCAGAGCGGGATGCAGAGCAGCCCAGGCAACGTGAGTGCCAGCAGCAGCATCCGCCAGTCTCGGATGAAGTAAGCAAAGAGGGGCAGCAACATGTAGCCGAACGCGTAAAAGATGCAGACTCCCAGGGTGCAGAACAGCACACGGATGGATTTGCCGAGGATTTCTGTGCCTGTTTGAAGCAACAGAGTGAAGGTTAGGATCTGAGCTCAACAGCAACCAAGCAGCTTACCAAAAAACCCCTCTAATGATTGGCTTTGAAACACGCTACACCGGGAAATGACAGCATCGCCCGTTCTCCCAACTAGTTTTAGAGGCACCAGAGATCTTCATGCAGTGGCCCTGCATCAGCCCAGGAAGTGAGAAGGGAAGAGAATCAGCCCATACAGTATTTCTGTAGCTGACCCACAAATCAGGAGACACTGTAAGAGATGTAAACTTCCTCACTTCCACAGAAATCACAGCAGGAGGTCAGCTAAGCCCTGTTTTCACAGGTCAGCTGCTCCTCTTTGGCCCAGAAGGGATTTCTTGCCAACACTTGGTACTTTGGACAGTGAGGCCACTGCAATTCACTTTCATTAAAAAAAAACCACACTAATTTACAACAAAATATCTCAGATTCAAAAAGTAACTCACATTTGGTCAAATATGGTCTCGGTTAAAATGAAACTATACCAAGCAGGAATCATTAACCCATTCAGCTTTTTTACTACAGGCTCTTTGAAGGAGAGTTTAGAACAATTACTTCAGGATTTTTTTTTCTTTTGCAAGTTTTTCTATCAAACAGCCATTTAGACCCCAAGATGGCCAACACAAATCCCAGAAAAACCACATCTTATCTTTCCAACTGGAAGACAGATTTTGTTTTCAATATTTCGGGGGGGCGGAGAGGCTGTTGCTTGGTTTTTTTGATGTGAAACCACAGCCTTAATTCAGATTACACTTGGATCAACTGGAAATTTCTGAGGAGAGCATGAGGTATCCATGTGGGCTGAGGACACACTCTTAATGGTGCTGCTCAGCAAAACAAATCAACCTTGAGCCAGTACCGAAACGGAGCAGGAAAAGCCCAAGACTTGTGGGGCCGCACGCTGTGCCCAGCAGGACTTTCGTACCAAGAACAAACGCTGCCACGTAGTTTGAGATCTGTCCCATGCCCACCAGCACAAAGAACACAGAAAACATCTCCCAGCTGGTGGAGAAGACCTGTATGAAGCTGAAGCCGGTCTGCATCGCCAGAGTCACAAACAGCACGTTCTTCCTGCCAAACCTTCCGTGGACAAAGAAAGAGAGAAAAAAATATAAGATTACACAACAGCATGAATGAACTATTTGGAAGCAGAAAACCAGCACTCCCCATATGCCTACCTAGGGAGACACAAAACACCTGCAAAAAGCAGAGGTTCGGGAAACGTAACACAGACACAACCGTTCCAAATACATTCAGAAAACCCACTGGTCAAGGGAAAATCACATCCCAAGTCCTGGTAGTGAAGTTGCCTTTTTAAGTATGTGCTGGAACTACTCCTTTCTTACTGATGAGCAGGGAGACAAATCATCAGGAGCAAATTATTTAAGGTGCAAGAGCGTGAGATGCTCCTCCTCTAAGGAGCTCACAGCTCATGACAGAGACACTTAGAAAAAGAAGGAGAACTTCTGGAAGAGAGGTAGAACTCAGGTTTGCAAGGTGCTATTATCAGATCCCACGCTGCAGTCTTCATTCCACTTGGTTAAAAAAAGTAATGGATTTAAGGGATTCAAGCAATTCTAGTGATGAAGTATTGAAAAAAACCCAAAAAGCAATCAAAGTAATCCCAATTCATGAAGCTGCTCCAGGAGCCAGTGACAATGTCCTGGCTCGAGCATCCCCACACCACCAGCAGACTTTGTGGCCCGTGACAGGACATCAGTTGAGTGCAGGTGGGCACAACCCCAGTCCCAAGTTAGCCTTGAACAGGAGCTCTACAGGTGGGTGGCACAAGCCTCAGGGTGGTGGTGGGTCACAACACATTAAGAACAGAACTTGAACCCGTGAAATATTTTGTCAATCTCAGTGCTGTGCCTGGGTCAGGCTCAGTGCAGGACTTTCTGCACTGGATGGCAGCAGTAAACACCACACATGGCCTTGCTGCAGCAGTGTCCTTCTGGGACTGCTGGATGGTCTCTTGACCATGAGCTAGACGCAGGTCAGTGGCTACCAGAGGAACTGACTGGGCTGTGCTGATGGCCTCCTCAACTGGGGGGGATCTGAGTGACCTTGTGAAGAAGGAGCTGCAGTGGGAAACTCCTGTGATGGTGAAGGTGGGAAACTCATAGCTTCTGACACCAGGAGAACAGCTTCACCTGGTTAGCCACCATGGAAGACAGTCAGTGTCCTCATAGCAGATGAGGAGGTGGGAGGTCTTGAATGAGCACCCGAGTCCTGTAGCAGCACCAGGATGAAGTGGTGGGAGACTCTTTACAGTGAGCAGGGGACATTGCCCTCCCATGAGAGAGCAGCTGGAAGGCACGGAGCTCTGCTTGGGGATGGATGATCAGCCAGCTGAGAACTTACACGTCAGGACTGTCAGAGAGACCAATGCTGGCACTGCTGTGGGTGCTGCAGACCACCCAATGAGAAAGAAGTAAAGGAGGCCTTCTTCAGGCAACCAGAGGAAGCCTCATGTTCAAAAGCACTAGAGATCCTGGGGGATTTTCAGCCACTCCAGTACTTGCTGGAGGGACAAGGCCCTGGCATTTTCTGAAATTCATCATTAACAGCTTCCTAACACAGATGTGTGAGGAGGTGACAAGGGGAGACACTGCTGGACCCCACAACAAGGGAGAAGTGCTGGGGGATGGAAAGGTCAGCAGCAGCTGAGAGGAAGAACATGGCAGAAAAGGCAGGATTTCAGGGAGAGCAACCACTGGCCTGACCAGGGATCTGCTTGGAAAAATTCCACGACACAGGGCTCAGGAGAGAAATCCACAGGAGGTGGCTGATCTTCAAGGATTGTTGTCTCCAACAAGCTCAAGATTGGTCCAACCTACTGAGCAGGAAACCAGCCAAAGGACCTGAATGGATGCTACAAGATTTGTGGCATAAGAATTAGGTTTCAAAGAAATGAAAGACTCCAAGTAAATCAGCAAATTAGAGGACCCATGTTGTTCTCTGGGAACCACAGCTCAGCAGATCTCCAGGAGATAATCACAAAACCTGAGCTTTAAAAGAAAAGAAACAAACAAACCCCCAAATCCAACAACCTGTCAACGGCACAAAATCTCACTTTTGATATCACAAAAAATGGTGTCTTCCATTTTTTTTCCTGTTTGCACTGAGAAGCAAAGCAAGCCGGCGTGCTCTGGGATGAGAAACACAGAAAAGAGTCGGCAAAGAAGAAAGCTTTGCTTCTCTGAAATACAGCTGGACAACATTCATGTTTTGCAGCTTCTGCAAACACAGGTCATTGGACTTAGATGTTGAATTTGAGGAGGAGGAGAAGCTGCAGGTGTTTATAAAAAGAGAAGTTTAAATGTGACCTTAAAAAAACAAGAAAAAAGAAAACAAGCCTCAGGGAGCTCTTTGATCAGAGTCCAAAGTAATTAGAAGAGAATGGCATTGTTCTGATTTTTCCACATGAAACTTATCTCCTACACCTGTTTTCTGGCATAAAAACAGTTTGCTCCAGAAGAGATTTCACTGCAAAAATAAACAGATAAAGGTAACACTAAGGGCCTTTGTAACATTCTGTGCTGCTGCAGGACGTTTCTTCTGTACACCCTGTACGTTCAGATTAGACAGTGACAGAACAAAGACATGTTAGTAGTTGCAGAAAGACACTTAGAGCAAGAATTGCAATATGTACAAGAATTCCTTATGAAACATCATCACAAAAGGAGCCAGCAGCTCTGGGGTATATACTTTACTTGTCTGAGAGCTGTCCCGAGACGAAAGATCCAAGCAGGACGCCCACGAAGAACAGGGAGGTGCTGAGGGGTCCCTTCCAGTCATCGTTGCAGACAAGGTTCCACTGTGGGGAGAGAGAAGATGAAAGTCTTTGTGATGAACAGGATTTCCCTTCCCCTCCCTTCTGAACGCCTTGGCTGAGCCCAGATGAAAGCGTGCCCTTTCCTTGCCCCGTCGATGGCTGAGGCCTTTCCCCTCCACCTATAGACGAGTGATGGTAACTAATCACTTCATAACACACGTGGTTCAGCTCCTTCTCAGAAGCTCTGCAGCCCCTCAAACTGCTGCAGTTCTGCTGGGTTTGGAAGCAGCAAGAATAGATCCCAACCTCGCCCTCCCTGCAGATGGGTAAGTTTGCCATTAAAAATTCACACTTCTAATTTAAAAGAAGTTAAACTATACAAACAAGAGTATGGGGAGGGGGGGGGGAAAGAACCCAACCTCCTCCTTTATTATGTTTTAATAGGATTCTGGGAGACTGGGGACTGTCCACTGGGAACCCACCTAACATCAATTATCATCTTTGGAATACAAACTGAAATACACACCAAACAAACCAAGATTTCCAGAAGGAAAACAAAAAAGAAGATGATATTTTCTAAGCGAAGACCACAACGGTTCCCAGTCTCCTACCCACTTTGGTCTGATGTTTTTGAAGCAGCACTGGTGTTATTTTTGTATCTATACCAGCAGCTATTACTGAAAGAGTCTTCTTATTTTGTTTTGGTTATCTGGGTGGGGGAAAAAGTACATGAATGTTAGAAGAAATGATGAAACCCAGCCCATCCTGCCAGGCTCACCCACAGCCTGCTGGCAGAGGGCAGGAGGTGCTGCAGCCCCACAGGAGAGGAATTTGGAGGCAACCAATGCTTCTGATGTGAGGCCAAACCCTCCTGAGCTTAGTTATTCAAACAGCTCCCACAGGGCCCCTCCTGATGGTTTAGGGATGGAAAGTTTTAGGGTTTAATCACTATTTAAAAAGTTGAAATGAATAGAAAATATTTGCCCTGACCCCAATAATTAATCCCTCTTGCTCCCTAATTGCAAGGGATAATAAGGTACAGTGTGTTTTCCTCTCAGATTGTTGGGGTTTTTTTTTAATTTGTACTGGAACACCCAGTAAGATCTGCCCTTGCGTGTCCCAGCTCCACCATCCACCCCTCTGCGGTCCTGCACCTGGGGACACCACCTTCAGATCTGTCTGCCATCGCTGCCCCCTTAAGTTAAAATTAAGCCTTTAACTCCAGGCATCTCACAGCCCTCAGTCTATTGACAGTTCAGGCTACAACTGCACCCCAGTGTGTGTTTTAAGGTCGGGGGATCACTAAAGCCCCTACACTGGATGAACACCACCAGTGATGGGCTTCCAATCCCAGATGCCTGTGGGAAAACTCAACTGAAGCACCACTTGTTTGATGGAAGAGCATCCAATTTTGAATTGGAACTGGAAGTTTTTCTGGAGATGAATAATGATGCTCATTCATCCAGGCTGCATTCTCATCAGTGTTTGTGCAGCTTTGGCTGCCAATCCTCAGACTGTCTTATGAATTCACCTCATCACGATTATTTTCTGAAGGTCCCAGGAGCCACCAAAACACACCTCTTCCAATTTGTAACCGTATTCAAGTCATTTCTCAACCTCCTGTTGTTAACCCCTGAGTCTCAAGCAGCTCTCCCCTCCTATCAGACTTCACAGTCCTCAATGGTTATTCTTGCACTTATTCCCCAAACCTTTCCAGCCTCACACCACCAATAAATCCTACCCGTGCCATGAATTATGCATCATGATGGAGGCAGATTTCAGAATCGTGGCCTCCCAATGTGCTAACAAGTGCACAGCACCCCTGCAAAGGATTTCATTTATCACAGTCATCAATATCGTTTGGATTAAAAACCGCAATTAACATCTATAATTAAACTTACATTTATTCAACAGAAGCTGTACTTTGTCATTACAGATGAAGGAAAGCTTGAGCAATTCTGTGACAAGCACAGAAGCTACCCCAGCCAGAAACCTTCTGCAAAGCCTATCTGGCACCTTGGAAACATGCAGCAAACGCTCACTCTCAGGTTTCTATAGGCCAAGGGTTTGAGGGGTTATCATACACTTCATACAACGACACTTAACAGGAAAGCAAATACCACTCCTGATACAAATCCTGCATTAATAGAGACTTGCCTGCCCACAAAGAACTGGTTCTGTATCAACAACCAAGGCCAGGCATTTTCAATAACAGAACTAAAATCTAACTAACCAACCAGCTTGGTGATTTACCAGTCTCTTGTTTTCCAGCTGATCACCTCATTAGCAAATTAACCCTCCCCTCTCGGCCACCTCAGGCTGTACTTTGGCACAAGGCTGTGCAACATGTGGATTTCCAAACATTGGCTTGTTGTGCCCAGAAACAAACATTTTTCTTCAGACCACTGAGGTACAGCTGTTACTTGGAAAAGTTTGTTTTGAGCTGTTCTGCCAAAAGATTCTTGGGTTGGCAGGTGGAAAAATATCGGTTCTGAATATGTGGCAATGATTACCAGCTTGTTTTTCTGTCCACTTTTTAAATAAAGCAACATCAGGAGCTGTTATGCTGAAAATCACTTGAACCGGGCACCAAAGTGAATTCAATATCGAATTTCCAAGGGAAAACTACCTTGGTTGTGCAATACCAGTTATTTACAAACTCTACAGACGGAAAACAATCAGAACAAAGGGATTTTTCAGGTCTGTTACCCTTTGCCCCTGTAAATGAATGTTGAAGTCATCAACTTTTTAATGACTCACCGACCAGGTCTACTATACTGCTTGTGAGTGATGGTGGCATTGCCCTTCCAGAACCATTCCACAACCACATTTCCCCCCCTCAACTGTATGTTGCCCAAGAAGAAGCCACCGAAGCGTCACCATTGGAAGCCCAGTGCTGCCAAGCACCAGGTGTAGTTACTGATTGAACCCCGCTGCTGGCAGTGCTGTTTGGACACAGCGCGCCCTGACCCAGTGCTCTAAAATCATGTGCTATTTTCACTTCTTGGTATCCTTTGAGTTCGCCTGCCAGCTCCAGTGGCCTTTGCCCCAGTGAGAGAGATAAGATTAACCTCAGCAAGGTATGGACTGGGGCTCCAAACAGGAGAAAAACCTTCCAATTTTGTCTCCTGCAGCAGCCACTGATGTTGTGAAGCATCGAGCTCCTAAACACCGGCTTCCAATGCTGGAGGCACAGCACAAAGCATTCTAGCTTGGTTTTATTACAGCTTCAGAAGACAACATCCTTCTGCTGCAGTTTATCTCCTTACTCAAACAGCTTGCAGACACTTTGGGCTGTAGCTACTTCCCGAACGATTCATCAGGTCAAGGTGATGTCCTCGTCAGCAGCCTCACGCCTAACAGTAATAATCACTTGTGTATTGGAACCAAGGTGAGATCCACACCTCCATGAAGGATTGCTGGCCGATACCAGCCACTGGTGAGGACGGGTGGGAAGAGGGGATGGGGAGAGAAGGACAGGCTATGAAGATGGCCAGAAGATGCGGACAGCTTGGGGGAGAACAGAGGGGCACCACAAGGGAAAGGTGCTTCTTGAGCAAAGGTTTGGGTCCAGAGCATGAAACAGCCCTAGGTTTTTACAGTCATTGCTCAAGCATCTCTTTAGGAGAGCACTTCCCAAGTCCTGCTTCATGTCTTACCTGACAAGTCAGCCCAACCACAGCCCATACCCTTTGCTATAAGGTAAACCCAGATACAAAACTGGGAAGAAACCTCAACTATTCCCTCAGACCTCCTTCCTCCCCCAAACACTAGACCCTCCCCAACCACATTCTATCAACTTCCAGGCTTTTATCACAACACAACCCAAACAAGAAGCATTACTGCAGGTTTAGGATAGAATTTCACCGAGCAGCAGAGGGAGAAGTACCTGCTCAGTGCCAGTACAAGTGTCAGGCTGGACAGACTGGTATTTCCTGCATTCTGTCTTACAGCTTCCCAATATGAAACTGAACATTTAACATAACACCCCTACCCAAAAAGAAAAAACTAGCCCACAACTTTCCCACAAGCCACAATCACAACCAAGTTCAGACCCAAGATGAAATATTTTCATTCTTTAAACTGCAAACCACGTAACAACAGTCAAAGCATAAAACTACAGTGCTAAACTGAAACTGGGAGGGAAGTTCAGGCAGAGGGGATGCCACAAGCCCAGCTGAAGATAACTGCCATACCCCAAGTGAAAAACATCATTCCTCTAAGCTCTCCGGGCACTTCAAAACCCGAAGGTTTGAAGTGTAATTTCCACAGTGAGGGTCCGCATCCGCTGCCCTCCCAGAACTCCCCCTGCCTCGAAAGGAGAGCTGGCACTCCATGAATTCCAGTAAATCCTGTAGTGGCTCCCATCCAGACACGGATGCAGAGCCCTCATCCCACTTCACATGGCTCCTTTGTCACCTCTTCCAAGGTCGGTATAACAGGGGATAACGCGACTCTGGCTGCTAACGACGTCTGTCCTACTCGAGCATAGCGCCTGCCCAATGTTCTACCGTGCCACAACGTGGCCATTGCGAGGCTAATTCCAGGGGAGCTCCTCAATGCCTCACCAATTCTTGCAATACAGCATCAGAGCAAACAAATATATCCACCACCAAATACGTTTGGAAAGTTACTTCTGTAACTGCAGAGGCCACCAACAATGTCACTTAGGGCCTCACCTGAGACAAGGGGAGAGCCCTTCCACCGCAGGCACACTCGCGCTTCCCTAGTGCCACTACTAGAACCCAAACCAACCATCAACCACAACAAATAGTCAATACTTCCAGAGCCTTGCTGCTCAGTTTCGCCCCTGGGATACAGTGAAGAGCCTTGGAGGAAAAAGAATTTTTAAAACTACAATATTTCATGTCCTCCCGCTCCTGTTATCTCGGTTTTTAAAAGAAACTGTTTTCCTCTCTTGCTAAGAATAATACCAGTGAGAAACGAAGTGGGGCGGTCCCATGTGATAATATTTCCTTTTAAAAATCAACGTGTTAGCAAGAATTTTTGAAGCCAATCCAATAAATATACTGTACTCTCTCCTATCACTTGCTTCTCTCTGAAAGTAGGGCCAGGTTCTTCAAAACAGTCTCACAGCTGAGCACTTGGAACCTTCGACTCAGACTCTGGTCTTGTTTATACCCAAATGAGCATTCTCTGCTCACTTGAGAGCTATGAGTGTTATTAAATGCCCTTTCCTCTGAGAATACATTTCTATATTGCAAATACTTAGAGAAGTTGTAGCTGTTATGTGAACGTTTATTACCTAAATGTAAACAGAAGTCTGTAGCTATAAAATAGACATTCTGCTCGATTCCTCCCCTGGTAGTTGTTTCAAATGCTTACAGAGGTAAAACTCGAATAAAACAGGAGGGTAAGTGCCAAATATTTTATAATTCCAGTGCAGAAACTTAACTCTCCACTATACATCACATTGTTGAGACGGCTGTAGAAAAAGAAGACAGGGGACTGAGAAACACGAGCCGAGTTTTAGCCTAAAAGTAAAGGCAGGATCACGGGAACGTTACCCTAATTGCCCACTGCACTTCTAGAAGAACACTGCTTCCATTTTAACAATAGCAACCACAGGCCTATCATCCTTTAATAATAATAATATGTTTTATGTTGCAAGGTCAGACATGTTTGTTTTTGGTACAGTTCTGAAGAGTCCTGCATAATGTGCTGCTTAAATCACACCCTGAGACCCCCAGCATTTCAGCAGTACTTTCAGCCACTCATAGTTACTTATTAAATGAAAACTAGACTTTTTTTTCCCTTCTTCAGACAAGATTATTAATACTCAGATCTCGTATCTTCAAATAGACTGAAGGTCTTTCCATAGCTTTCTGTTCTCCTGGTGCTGAGAGGTTGTCAATATGAACTTCTGCCAAAAGATAAGCAGAGGGGAACCTACAGCAAGAAGGAGGATGCACTGATTTTAAAGGATGAAAAATAACGGAGGTGACTTTGCATCTGAGAGGCCACCACACTGACACGCATGAAGAGATTGAGAGCTGGACCTGGACGACAGGGGCTAGATTTGCACTTCAGCTGCCGGCTCCGCTCTTCAAAAAGAGCCTTTGGAAATGACAACGCTCATTTGGGTCATTCCAGATGTCACCAGTCTCCATTTGATTCCTGAAGGTCTGGCATAACCCCCTGATAGAACCACGGAATTGTCTGGGTTGAAAAGGGCCTTTAAGGTCGCCGAGTCCAGCCATCAACTCAACACTGACAAAACCCCCACACCCACCCATTTTTTAAATACCTCCAAAGAGGTGGTTCCACCACTTCCCTGGGCAGCCTGTTCCAATGCTTGACAACCTTTTTGGTGAAGAAATGTTTCCTAATATCCGTCCTAAACCTCCCCTCAGGGACAGGGGTCTGCCAGCAGAGCAGGGCACTTGAATCCCGGGTGTAAAGGGAATGGAAGCCTCAGGGCACTAATATTGGCCCCGAACTCTCTCTCCCTGCGTGCTCAGACAGCCCTGTGCCAAGCCTCCGCACTTCCCACCACGTGCATCCTTCCTCCACAAAAGCCAGCCCAGCCCTGAAGCTTGTGAAGAGCACAGCAGGCATAAAACACACGCAGCTCTGGAGCACACCACCTGCACTGAACCGATTTCAAAAGGATGAGCAACGCAGCACAGTTTTACAGACTGAGATTGACCATGTGAATACAAAATTTGGCACCTACTTATGTTTCACTACGTAGGAATTGCTCCCCTACGGACTAAAACGTTTTAAATGCTGTATCACCTACCATCTACTCATTATATCATATTCCATGCTCTTAACTCCACTGCTCAACTTTATTCCCAGTTATCCAGGATAGCCCCGTAACAGACAGGGCTGGCAGAAATTAGCCTTTTCCCTCCATTACCCCTGGTTTTATTCCCTTTACTACCACATATGAACTTTTATTGCTCCTGCATTCTTTTTTTACGAGACTTACAGAGGAGTATGAATGACACAGGTGACTTCTTGAGCCAAAGCAAAGCTTTTCTTACTCCCCGAGCTACAGCCTTTCAAAAAGTAATAGACAGAAGGGGATTTGGTCACACGGGAGCTGGTTAAATACTGCAGACCAGCTAATAACAACCCTCTGTTGTTCCTCTGTGTGAGAAAAAGGAAGTCTCTCCTCAAATGAGAGGGAACTGAATGTTTTAAGTCCCCCCCCGAAAAACAGAACCGTAACCGAGGACTTTCTCCAGAGTCATGAGAGATTCAGCAAAAAGCTTTCTTTAAAGAACAAATAAATAATTCCCCCCCTTCCCCCTCCCGGCGCTGGCTACGGAAATCTGGGACAAAGGTCCTCATGACTATTCAACAAGTTAGAGATATGCAACCAAACACAAGATTAGTGAATCATAAAAGCAGCAGCTCTACGCCAAGAAATTAAACCAGTTTAACACCGAAAACCTGCAAGTATGTGAAAGGCCACAGCTCTTGCAAAACTCACTCAGAAACATTAATAAAGGGGAAGAAAAAAAGTAAAATACTGCCTCGGTGCCCGATGTCTGGGCAGACAAACATTACCTCCCACAGGCACAAAGCATCTGCCAAACCACACAGCCAACAGGCCAGAGCTGCTGCCGAGCCTCAGCAAAATGTTAACAGCTCCCGGTTCTTATACATTATAAAACTCCTCGATCGTACTCTGATAGCTCAAGGCATTTTAATTTCCACCGAGGCAAAGCTCGGTGAAGAAGCTCCAGAGACAAAGTACTGGCTGAAACCGTGTCTAAGCCAGATGGACCGTTGTAGGAAAGCACTGGGAACAAACCCCGTACATTCACCCGAGAAGATGCCAGTGTCTTTATGCTGCCCTAAGAGCAGCTCAGCCTTTCACAACAGCACATTTCAGCAATGACTGGGGTCTGGAAATTCAGCAGCTTTCTTCTCCAGGAAGCCAGCAGTTCCTCAGAAGCAGGTTGAGGCAATGCCTTGTGCCACTTGTCAGAATCACTCATGGCCCTGCTCCTGTGCCTGTTCAAGGGAAGTTTCCAACAAGGGCAGTGTCACCATTTCCATGCCTCCCCATGCTGGCGTGGGTCCCCTCCCCGGCTCCCCTCCTCACCCAAGTCCTCCCGAGGAAGATTTCTGTGTTTACAGTCATGAAGTACTCACACCCATCATTATCCAAACACCCATCACAATGTGTTTTGCAAAACAAGGAATAAAGCCAAATATATTTCCAGCTCTGTAAAACCTGTCCACAGGCACAATCAGGCAATGGGACTGTAGAAATGGTAAGTAGACCTGCTGAAAAAAAAACACCTTACACAGGCTTTGAAGTTCAAGTATTGCTCAAAATATGTTTCCTTGTATCTTAAATCAAACAGAGTCTGTGGGTCTGCATGGCTTCCACCTGAAACCAGAGGGACAACCAGCACAGCTTTACCTTTCTTTGGTTGCCCTGGCCACAGACTTGACTTGAGGGGTGAACTTGAGCAGCTGAGAACCTGATCTGTCCCTGCAGGTGAGTGGGGAGATGAAAGCTGTGGTCATGACCAAAGCAGAGGCATGGTGGGGACACAGCAAAGCTCAGGATCCCTTCGGACACAGCATCAAACCAGAGTTCCCTGAGAGCTGCACCTTGCACAACTCAGGATGACTTCAACTGTCGATTTTGTTTGTATTTTTTTTAAATAAGAAAAAAACCCAAACCCTTTAGATCTACCAAGTTCAAAGAAACCTGTCTGAACCCTCAGGCGAGCTGAATCCATCGTCCCTAGCTGACCCTGGCTTCATAGCACTTGTACTGATACCAGATGAAACCCACCACGCAGTTACCGTACACACGTGCTGCTACTTCAGGAAAGGCACTGAGTTTGGAGAGTACTTTTGCAAGTGGAATTGAAAAAAAAAGGTCTCAAAATAAACCTAGCACACCAGATTTAACAGCAGGGTAATGCCCAGGCAGGGACTGTAGGCCATGGGAATGCTGCGATAACCCCAAACTTAAAGTCATGGAATCATAGAATGGTTTGTGTTGGGAGAGACCTTAAAGATCACCCAGTGCCACCCCACTGCCCTGGACAGGGACACCTCCCACCACACCAGGTTGCTCCAACTTGGCCTTGAACCCCTCCAGGGATGGGGCAGCCACAGTTTCTCTGGACAACCTGGGCCAGGCTCTCGCCACCCTCACAGCAAAGTTCTTCCCCACAGCTCAGCTCCATCTTACCTCTTTCAGTATCCAATCCTTCTCTCTCGTCCTATGGCTC
Source organism: Jacana jacana (assembly GCA_013400555.1). Classification (NCBI taxonomy): domain Eukaryota; kingdom Metazoa; phylum Chordata; class Aves; order Charadriiformes; family Jacanidae; genus Jacana; species Jacana jacana. Next base: position 39,762 of record VZTM01032119.1, read on the forward strand.
CCCTCCCTGATCAAGAGTCCCTCCTCAGCCTTCCCAGAGCCCCTTTAGGCACTGGAAGGGACTCCAAGGTCTCCCGGAGACTTTTCTTCTCCAGGCTGAACCCCCCCAACTCTCTCAGCCTGTCCTCCCAGCAGAGAGGCTCCAGCCCTCCCAGCATCTCCGGGGCCTCCTCCGGCCACGCTCCAACAGCTCCATGTCCTTCTGAAATTGGTGGCCCCAGGGAACCCCCTCCCTCCAGGGCCTCCCCGTCTAGGGCACCCCCGGGACCGGCGGACCCGTTCCCACACACACCCTCCCCGGGGGCCGCCCCGCACCTGGGTGACGATGGTGGAGCGATAGATGTCGCGGCTGTACTCCCAGCCGTCCAGGCACGGCTCCTGCTCCAGCGACTCCAGATCCACGTCGGAACCGGGCAGCAACCCCAGCGCCGAGAAATTGGCCAGCGCGGCCAGGCGGTACCGGCGGCAGCGGCTCGGCACCGCCCGCCCGCCCCGCAGCTCCAGCGGGATGCTGGCGTTGCG